>CATIWM010598134.1:0-11401 GCA_949671775.1 Mallotus repandus | reverse complement strand
TTAACGAATTGGCATGGAGGGATTTACACCCGATAATTGTCTCTTAAATACTACACTAATCATCACCATGTGTACAACAATAACAATTATCAATTACTTAAATTATATGAATCAATATTAGAAATTAAAATTTCTAACAGTGTAGCGTAGTGCCTGGCTTTATTTAGAAATCGGGTCGTTGTTTGAGCTGGAAATTAGACGAGATGCGGAGGTGAATCAAGAAGGCTTCAACATCCAGAGTCTTCAACACATGCAGGGCCATGTGTTAAGTTCAGGTTACATGTTAAATGGTGTTGATTTATTAAAAAACTTTGATAATTATGATTGTTATGGTCCTTACCATATTGAAGAATTTGGAGATGAAAAAATTGCTTTTGGCAGAATTTATTTTAGTGGCAGTGCTATTTGTTCATTGCGTTGTTCATCAGTTGAAACTAGATTAGTTTGGGGTTCATATGCATTTGGTGCAGAAGAAGAATTGGATTGTCGTCCTAATCCCATCTCTATCTATGTGGAATATGGTGTAATTCATCTTGCTGTAAAGGCTGAAGTGTTCTCTGTTGCAGTCTTGGAATATGTTTTTTTTTTTCTTTGTTTTCCTTAGCTGGCTTAAGTCTATTCAGAGGTTACTAATTTGAATTTTCTTCGGTGTGCTAGAGGGGCTCTCTAGATCATTTTGGCATTGTTGTTCGGTCTAGTGTTGGATAAGTTGTATTGGGGTGAGGAACTTTCTATTTAATGAAGCTCTAATTTACTTCCAAAAAAAAAAAAAAGTAGATCAGTCATGTCATCCATTGAAGGTAACGGAGATAAACTCCATCTATTGAGAGGAGTTTAGATAATTTTTTAATCCAAACCCTAATATATTTGAGTCAAAAAAAAATTAAGGACTTGTCTGAGTTTCAGGATAAACATGAGGGGCAAAAATGAACCTTATCCCTTTACATTTATATTATATATAATTTATTGTTTGGATAATTTCTTTTTCATGATCTTCCCTCAAATTCATATACATTCAATTTCAAGATAAAATTTACAGTTCCCGCATACTCTTTCCTTCAATTATGTTGGTTGTAATTTGAGTTTCTTATAATTTATTTTATTGGTCTTTATAGCATAATATCTAAGGTGATGAATATTATAAAATGAGATTATAAGTTCGATTCTCACTTCTTAATTTTCGATTGTTACTATACCGTGAAAAGGGTGGCCACACTCTTGCGGGCATCTAATATTTTAATATATAATATGTTTGTTAATAAATTGACATTTTAACGTATAGTTTTTTTAGCTAATAATTAATAACATTCTGTAAGACAAAAATTCCTCACAGCTCAATTATAATTACACATACTATTAATTTCATGCAGTTGAAAAGCAAATACGGTGGGGATTGTTTTTGTCTTTTAACGAGTTATTTTATCTCCTTCAAAGTTCAGAGCACATATACCTACTTATGTTAGACCAATTAATAAGTTCTTGAAATTTTTTTTGAACAGGTGAGAAAAATTTTACTTATACCAGAAATTAAAATTGAACTCACCAACATTTATTGATTAAAATGATAAAAAAAAATTAAATTTTTATAAGTAAATTTTTAAATTTAAATTTTATTTATGAATAAATAAATATCATTCGCTGGTAAGGAAGTAGTTAAGTGGTAACTAGGACATCCTAAAATGCTGAATTTAAATTCTGCCCTCATCGATTTATAACGGGAGAACTGCATTCTGTTTTACACTTAGGTAATGAAAAAGAAAATTTGAAATAATTTTAAGTTGCTTGGGCGAGTAGATAATCAGCTGGAAGAGAAAATGATACATTGTTAAGATAAGTTTAATGAGGACACGTTCATTAAGCTCTATTTTGAAGCATATTAAAAAGTTACCTTACGTTGTATTTCCAATTGGCTTCATGTCCTTGGGAAAGGATTCGACACTTTCAGCGACCAAATTACCATAAAAAATTTGTCCCACGCGACAGAAAAAGCGTGTGGGAGCTTCTAACCTCAAAAACCAGCCTCGCTAGTCGCTGCTTAAGCTATTTATAAGGCAGACAAATCTTAAAACATCCACTGCACCATTAGCCCAGACCAAAAATCAGAGAGTCCCATGAGCATAATAATATTAATATAAAAATACATCAACTCCTAGTCCTATCAATGCCTCCCCTGTCGTTGAACATTGCCCTTTTTTTATTCTTATTTCTTCTTGCTCCACATCCATGCCACCGGATTATCACTGAGGCTGCCGGTGGCCGGTGGCAGCTGTTGCAGAATAACATTGGCATAACGGCTATGCACATGCAGCTTCTCAACAATGACCGTGTCGTAATCTTTGATCGTACAGACTTTGGCCGGTCAAATCTTTCGCTGCCAGATGGTAAGTGTCGAAATGATCCTAACGAAGCTGTGCTCAAAACGGATTGCACTGCCCATTCAGTTGAGTACGATGTTTCAACCAACACAGTTCGGGCTCTCATGGTCCAAACCGATGTTTGGTGCTCCTCCGGTGCTGCCATGCCAGACGGCCGTCTGATCCAGACTGGAGGATTTAATGACGGTGAACGTAAGGTCAGGATTTTCAATCCATGCAGTGACTGTGACTGGGTGGAGGTAGGTGATGGGCTCAAGGTGAGAAGATGGTATGCCACTAATCACATATTGCCTGATGGTAATCAGATTGTTATCGGTGGAAGAAAGCAATTCAATTACGAATTTTATCCCAAAAATGCTGCGTCAGATGTGTACAGCTTGAGATTTCTAGTTGAAACTAATGACCGTAACCAAGAGAACAATCTTTATCCGTTTGTTTTTCTAAATGTTGACGGGAATTTATTCATTTTTTCTAATAATCGAGCTATATTGTTCAATTACAAGCTTGCTACGGTAGTCAAAACTTACCCAACAATGCCTGGAGGTGATCCAAGATGCTATCCCAGTACAGGCTCTGCAGTGTTGCTTCCATTAAAGAACTTACAAGCAACAACTATTGAAGCTGAAGTTTTGGTATGTGGAGGTGCGCCCAAAGGTTCTTTTACGGGAGCTGCAAAAGGTAACTTCGTTAAAGCATTGGATACTTGCGGAAGGATCAAGATAACAGACCCGAATCCACAATGGACGATAGAGACTATGCCTCAAGCCAGAGTGATGGGTGACATGGTCTTACTCCTAGATGGCAGCGTTCTAATCATTAACGGTGCTGGAGCAGGAACTGCTGGATGGGAAAATGGTCGGAATCCAGTCCTGAATCCAGTAATTTACAAACCTGATAGCGCATTAGGATCAAGATTCGAGTCGCAAACCCCGAGTGATATACCAAGAATGTATCATTCAACGGCAATCTTGCTTAGAGATGGAAGAGTTCTTGTTGGTGGCAGCAATCCTCACATAGCTTATAAATTCGGCGATGATGTTTTGTTTCCAACTGAACTAAGACTAGAAGCATTTCATCCACCATATTTGGACAGAGCACATAACAATTTGAGACCAACAATTTTGTCTCCAGCATCAAAAGCTACCATTGGCTCTGCGCAAAAATTAGTTGTGCGATTCAAGGTTACAGGTACATTATCGGCAAAAACGGTGTCGGTTAAAATGGTGGCACCATCTTTTACTACACATTCGTTCTCTATGAATCAGAGGTTGTTGGTTCTTGATAGTGAGAAAGTGACAAATGTGGGGACGGCGACATATGATGTTCAGGTTACGACACCCCGTTCGACTATTCTTGCACCATTAGGATTCTATCTGTGCTTTGTGGTTCATCAGGGTATACCAAGTGAGGGCATTTGGGTCCAAATAAAGTGACAGCATCTGTTTTCACTTATAGTTTTTTTTTACTATATTATATAATTATATATTAATATAACAATATGGTTAGGAGATGATAATTGTAATTATGTTGGTTTGTATTTTGGGTTTAGAAGATTACTTTTATCTTTTTTTTTTTTCTATATGAAAATCATAGATCATATTGATCATACTGAATAGTCAAGTTGGCAAGGTGTGGATAATTTTATTTCTTTCTTGTATTTATATTTTGTTTAATGGAAGTCTCAAATTACAAGTTAGATTATGAAATACACAATAGAAGTAAATTTTCTTCTTATATGGAATGTACTGTTTTAATTATTAGTTATAGATTTATGTTCACATTAAAAATGATTAGATTTTCAATATATTTATGTATGACTGTCATGAACAAACCACTTATTTGCCAAAAGAACGAAAATGGACACAGATGGCAGGGAAAATGGAAATCTTTTCACATAAGTATTCTCCACGAAAAAGAAGGATGATAGTTAAATTGGTATATGATATATATCAACCACCTTAAGCAAAAGGCCACGGTGCATAAAAAGGCATGGCGCTAGTAGCATACCAAAGCATGAAAGGCATATACTAGAGCCAACAGAACCAACAACTTTTATATACTTAACTTACATCGCGATATGAAATTCAAAACCAGAGGTGTCCCATTTATTAGTTTTTTTTTTTTGGTATTTATTTATCATTGATTATCTTTCATTGACTTGCCAATCAATCGCAGCTGTTCTCCTTCACATCCAATTTCAAGTTTTGGATTTTACTCTTAGATTTCTGATTCCAATCATGAAAAGGAAGCCTATAATTGTCCTCATTACCATGTTGCAAAGTAGTGGCTTTCACTGCATTAATTGACAAAACCACTCTTTGTCAAAGCCAGAAAATTCATGTTCATATTTCAAAATTTTATGCAAGGACTAGTAGATAAAAATGGAAGATACGTACAAGTTATCATTTTAGTAATTATATATGCTTGATGTGAGAATCTCATAATTTTTTAACGAAAAAACTGCTCCTATGTCTAAATCCACAAGAAATTAATGAAAAGCAATCAAAAAAAATATTGGTAAAATAATTAAGAATAAAATCAGAGACAACCTACACAATTCAACATGATCATAGATGGTCTAGGTTCGGCAATAAATCTCATAAATATGCCATTCATGCGAGTCAAAAAGAAGCAATTACCCTGCAAAAGAGAGTGATATATGACAAAGAATGTGGACGATTTCAACATCCGTCCAAACCAAAACTCTCACAGCCTTCGGTTGCTGTGTGCGGTGGGGATGGCAGTTTCTGTGTCACGGGTTACTAGAACCTGATTGCTGAAGTTCACGGGTGGCTCTGCCATACGCTGTGATGCGGTCGTCCTCAGCTTGTCCTATTCTGCCAACAGAATGGGCAGCCATATTTTCCTAAATAACAACTACCTTCACAGGCTCAATCATCGTCCTTTGCTTATTGGGCTTTAAAAGAAACTAAAACTATTAAACCATCTCAAAACAAGGCAAATTCAGTAATGAGGGCATCGAACCGAACAAGATATTGGGTTCCATCAGAGCTACAGTCTGACAGGATCAAGCTTTGTTTTAAAGATTTATGGGCTTAAATTTAGAGTTAAGTTTAAAAAGGTTACGCTTGATAGGAAAAATAAAATAATATGTGCGTACGCATCCCATAAACATTTTTGTAACAACCCCTGTGTTATCGAAGAAAATTCAAGACCATTTCAATCCCCAAAGCAAGGGTCTAAGAAATTTGTTTCCCGCATACGTACAGGCTTCAAACAAACAACACAATCAAAAAAAAAAAAAAAAAAAGCAACACAAATGGATAAGACAAAATGCGATCATATTAACGGCACCGATAGCGAAAGGAATTATAATATCATCGAAACCACAACGAGATTCTTGTGATTTCAGCAAAACACGGTATTTCTAAACAAGTCCTTTAATCAGTAGTTGCAAAATTTTCTATATAAAGCATAAGCCTAATGACGAAGAAAAAAAACTAAACTCCCACAGAGAGCCGCATGTTCAAAGCCTATTTAATTAGGCTCGTTCGCCACGGATCCGCCTAGCCAATTGTATGTCTTTAGGCATGATTGTTACCCGCTTTGCGTGAATAGCGCAGAGATTTGTATCCTCAAACAGACCTACCAGATAAGCCTCAGCAGCCTCCTGAAGCGCAAGCACAGCATGGCTCTGGAACCTCAAATCAGTCTGCCAAACAGAAATAATAAAGAGAGAGTAAGATATCACCAACATCTCCCAAATTACCAACGCCATTATTAAATAGAAGAAAGAAATAATCTATATACCTTGAAATCCTGAGCGATTTCACGAACAAGACGCTGGAATGGCAATTTGCGAATCAAAAGCTCAGTGCTCTTTTGATACTTTCTGATTTCTCTGTTATTCAATTAAAAAGAATGGGTTGGAATCAGTTATAAGATTAGACAAATTGATGAAATAAAGACAACGATGATGATGATGTTACCGGAGAGCCACAGTTCCAGGGCGGTAACGATGAGGCTTCTTAACTCCACCAGTAGTAGGAGCAGATTTCCTAGCAGCCTAATAAGCATTTAATTAACACGAATTAGAAAAACCAAAAAAAAATAATAAATTTTCTAAAAGTAAGAAGGAAAGAACAGACTTGGAGTTATAAAAGATCTGAAAACCCTAGATTTAGAACAGAAGTAACGTTGGCATTCGAATATAATTTCAAACGTGAAAAGCTTAAAGTTTGCGCTGAAACTTAAGAGAAGGCATATATATTCGAGACACACCTTGGTGGCGAGCTGCTTCCTCGGAGCCTTTCCACCGGTTGATTTGCGAGCAGTTTGCTTTGTACGAGCCATTTCACTCCAGAAATCACAAAAAACTAGAAAGCCCTGCAGAGAATAAGAAAATTCTGTACCTGCTACAAATAGACAAGAGAAAGATAAAAAAAAAAAGGCAAATAGAGGCATGGGCCTTAATATAGAGAGAGGGGGCGGGGCGGGCAGGCAGGTGATAGGTCGGTCAATTTAATAATATGATTGAGGAGAACGTGGACTGCAACGGTATTATTTGCGGAGATCGGGAAAATTTTTTAAAAAGGCTTTAATCCGTGTGTAACGTCCCAGATTGATTGATTTTTCTAATATTGGATTGCCAGCGTGGACGAGTTGTGCTTCTTTCCTGAGCGGAGACGGTCCGATCCCAAACTGTATAAACTCGCTGTTTTATTTAGATACGCCCGACACCACCTCCGTTCGTCGACCAATCAGAACAATTTTTTCAAATTTTTTAGCACAATTTTTTTCATTAAAAATAATAACTGAAACACACTTTTTTTTTTATCGAAGGAGAAAATTGAAAATGGCAATAAAACTTACAGCAAATCTAGATTATGAACACGAAGAAAATCATAAAATATATAATGCAATATAAATAATTTTTAATCTCATTTTTCTATTAAATATTTAAACTTTCTCAATTTGTAAGATTCATTGTAACCATATTTCACATTAACCAGCCTGGTATCATAATTTAACTTTTTCAATCTTATTGATATGAATAATTTTGATATTTTTAACCGGTAACAACTTAAAAATTGTCATTAAAAATAAAGAATAAAACTAATAATTTACTTCATACAAATTATTAAATTAACGTATCACGGATGCACTGTTAATCCATCTCACAACTAGAAGCAAAATTAAATAATGAAAAATTGCACCAAATTCAACTCCAAATATATACATGGAGAAAAAAATTAGAGATATTTTTTATTCCCCGTCAAACAGGCCCAAGGAACCATTTCTAATCATCATAGAAAATAGTACAAATCCTATGCTTAATTTCCGAAGCTACCGAAGTGTATGAAACAAAAGAGGTATATTGGGCAGCTAATCCGGAAATAAATCAGGCTCGGAATGCCGGCTCAAGGCCTGGGCCTGCCGCTGAATTCGTTATGGGAAAATTTGTTGCATTGTACCCGTCAAATACAGACCAAAAGTTACAAAAATATGCTTTCAGCTGAAGCCAAAATAATTTATGACGCCTTCGAGAAAACTTGACCACAAGGTTTGAAAGCAACAACACAACCCATAAAAATCTACATTAAAATGAAGAAATAATAGAGGTTTCCAAAGTTATTATCATCAAACTTATAAGCTTTTTACAGCTAATGGTCAGAGACCAAAAATATAGAAACTAACTATTACCATAGAACCTAACAAACAATCAATCACTAAACACAAATTTCAAGCACGTTCGCCGCGGATCCGCCTAGCCAGTTGAATATCCTTGGGCATAATGGTAACCCTTTTGGCATGGATAGCGCAAAGGTTGGTGTCCTCGAATAGACCCACCAGGTAAGCTTCTGCTGCCTCCTGAAGTGCAAGAACTGCGTGGCTCTGGAACCTCAGATCCGTCTGAAATTCACACATGCATTAGCATATTACTCCTCGAAACAGTCCTTTGACTTCAATTACTTAAATCAAAACCTAACAAATAAGAACGATAAATTTATACCTTGAAATCCTGTGCAATTTCACGAACAAGACGCTGGAAGGGCAACTTGCGGATCAGAAGTTCTGTGCTCTTCTGATACTTACGAATTTCACTGTTGATCAAATAAAAAAATTAGAATAAGGGTTTGCCAATTGAAAACATGGGCCCAGAAATCAATAGAAACTAGAGATATAATTTACCGGAGAGCAACAGTTCCGGGGCGGTAACGGTGAGGCTTCTTGACACCACCAGTTGTAGGTGCAGATTTCCTAGCAGCCTATATGATAAAATTAATTCCCATTAATCAAATGATAATTCAGATTAAACAGGTATAATTGATCTGCGATCACAATTCACAAGCAAACAAAGAAAACCCTAAACCCTCAATTTACATTACATGTAAAATGACTTTCGCCCCAATTAAACAAAAGACTAGCCATAACTGCGACCCAACGAAAACACACCTTTGTAGCGAGCTGCTTCCTTGGAGCCTTTCCACCTGTTGATTTGCGAGCGGTTTGCTTCGTACGAGCCATTGCGAGAAAAATTAAAGAATTATTAACACTCGGGCTATAGATGAAAATATGAACCTTCCAAGAGAAATCACCGAGACCGATGTGAAGCCGAAATGGCAAAATAGGGAGACCTAGGCCTTATATATAAGAAGACAAAGGCCGCTGTTAGGTTGGTATAATTAGATATGATGATTCGCAGCCGAGTTGTGTTTTTTCTGTGAGAGCAAAACTTGATGACTCGGTGTTTAGAAACTCAATGACTTTATGTTTCTGATTGGTTTGTTTCTATACTGAGAAGATTGCCAACGTGGACAATTGGGTGTTATGTTGTTTAAAGTGCGTCTCTGATTGGCTGATTCTCTAGTGGACAGGATATCCAGCGTGGACTAGTTGTGTTTCTTTTCAAAACTCAGTTAGATCAGCATTATTCAACTGCCTATTGAAGTTTCATTATGCTTTCATGTTTTTTTTTAAGCATAATTTCATGTTTTTTTCATGTTAATTATTGTTTTAATTTTTACAATTATAATGTAATTTTACTTTTTTATTAGATTAAATATATATTTTTTTAGTTAGTGCAAAATATATACTATGCCTGATTATTAGATTAACTATAAGCATGTTTATAGGTCTCATTCAGTCAGTAATTATCTTGACGATAATGTATGAATAGTAAATTTTTTTGGTAAAAAAAATTTATATATACTATTTTATATTTTACTTAAATTTTCAATTTTAGGATAAATATTTTTAAAAAATAAAAATTAGTTCCGCTTATTCACAGAAAATAGTTTCTCTTATTTTCTAATGTTTAGATTAACTATGAAAAATAAATCAAAAGAAATAATATACCAGTCAAAAAAATTATTTTAAAATAAGAAATTTTTCCATTTTAAAGATAGAAAAACATTTCCTCTCTAATGTCTTCTCTCCTCGTTTATTATCTTCCCTTTTTATTTTTTAATGCATTATTTTCTCATTTATTATCTTTTTTAGTGTTGCAACAAAATATAAAAAAATATTTTATTAAAATATTTTTTACAAACAAACCAAAAATTTATATTATTTTAAATGCAACTTTTTGAAATAATGATATTAAATAATAAATAGTGCTTACTTTATACAATGTTGGCTAAATTACCTGCATGAACAAAATTACAACTAAAATATTAAAAAATAATTTTGTTAATGATTTAAATTTTAAAATGAAATTGTAGACAATAAAAAATTGTAAATATTATATTATGCATTTCTAATTATAATCATTTAATAATTTTATTGTTTAATTTGGCAATATAAATATTTATAAATAAATTTCGTACTCTAATATTGTATAAATTTAATAAAACTGATAAAAAAATTATGTTCCATTATTGATTAATATGATTATTTAATTAAGTATAATAGATTATATACATTATTGATGCAATAAAATTGTTATGCTAGCTTTTGCAATTTGTCAAATAATTCGTTTGTTTAATAAAAATTAAGAATGAAAATTGAAATTGAAATAAATAATTTTAATTTTTAGTGTTTGATTAGCTAAATTTTAACATATGACTAGAAATGTGAATTCCTCGTTAATTAGAGTTATCATTCGCTTTTTATTCTTGACGAATAACTTTTGATTTTCTTAAAAGTCAAGTCAAATAATTGATAAATTTATCAAATATTTAAATATTAACATTAATTTTTTAAAATTTATAAATAAATAATAATATGTATTAAATGTTTGAATAAAAATAAATATTTTTTAATAATTTTTAAAAATATATAATAATATATTTTATAAATAAATATTTTAAAATATTTTGTAATAGATAATTATATTATTATTTTTTAATATATAAAAATAATTATAATATTAATTTATATATATATTAAATAATTATAAAAATATTTTTCATAACAAAGCAACTGATATTGATTTTCATTCTCAATTTCATTTTTTTAGAGAACTAAATACCTTCCTCAAAATTTTATTATAATTTGGATTCTAATTTCGATTCTAAAATACGAACCAAATACCCTATAAAATAAAAAGGCCTTGAACTTCTCAATATAATAAAAAATATAAAAATAAATACAAAAAAAAATCATGTGCTTTAGCGCTTCTTCACTTATGATTTTATCGTTTTTTTCATGACACTTCAGTATCTTGTGACATTTATCGTTAGCAAATTCACGTCATATTCACTAACACTATTGACTAGGGGTGTAAACGAGCTGAGCCAAGCCGAGTTTTGGCATGCTCAAGCTCGGCTAGGCCAATTTGAACTATATTCGTGGGGAAATAGAGTTCGAGCTCGGCTCAAGTCAAACTCAAGTTTGTTCATGAACAAGGCTCGTTTGTGTTCGATATGGCTCGTTTGGTTGTTCATTTGATTGCTCGTATGCGAGCTCATTTGTGAGCTCGCCTATTTGTGCCTAAAAAATATACGAACATTGAAGCAACAAATATATTCAAATACAGGTCAACAAAAAAGTAATAAAAAAATATTAAAATAAGTATAATACTACAATCATCTAAATACAAATAATAATTCTTACAGTCATTC
>CATIWM010598117.1:0-14988 GCA_949671775.1 Mallotus repandus | reverse complement strand
CCATGGACATACAGAAACTTCCTCGTCCGTTTTATAGGTTAGGCAATTTTTGTAGGTTGAACATGCTCTGTTGCAAGATGCATTGGAAAACAGAGCCATGTGGACAGACTTGGTGTTAGCACCATAACCATAGCCATCGATATTATTATTTTAATCTAAAATTTAATGATAACTTACAAATAAATTTATATTTTCTATATTCAAACAAAATTTAGTAGGAAAGTTAAAAACTAATTTAAGGATGAATAGTTTATTTTTAAAATAATATAAAAATATTATTTGATTGGAGAACAAAATATATATTAATATTTGTCTTTATTTTTAAATTTTTTATATAATAAATTATAAATTAATAAATTATTTGTATATTATATTATATTTAAATAATTTATAGATATTTTTACTCTTTATTGAAATATTTTATTTTATATTTATATATAATAAACTATTTATTAATAATAAAATATTTATATATTATATAATATTTAAATAATAAATAAAATATTTAAGAGTGTTTATCTCTCAAGAAAATTTTAAGTTTTTTCATAAAATTTTTTATGAATATAGAAAATATAGACTTATTTGTATGCTATTTTTAAATTTTAGACTAAAATAATAAAACTAAATCATTTATAGATTAAAAATTTTATAAAGATTAAACACAAAATTTAAATAAGATTTAAGAAATTAAAATAATATAAACGAAAATTTTATAATTAAATCGTAATTAAGCGTAAACTTTAGTGTTATTTTTATAATTTACCCCATGATTTTGTCCGGTATTTCTTTTTTCATTCTTTAAGAAAAAATAATTGAACAACTCTAAGACCTGATGATGAGAACAAGAGAGTCTCAGAGCTGTTCAAATCACTTTTCGCGTCCAAAACCACAGGAAACAGCTTTACTAACTTTACATCTTGTTTATTTCTCAAAAAAAAAAAAAAAAAAAAAAAAAACTTTACATGATGTTTAATTTCTTGTAAATTACATTATCAATAAATAATTTTATAATAGTATTAATTATACATGTATTAATATTTTTAACTCAAAATTAATAAAAAGTAATTAATTAATGGATAAAATTAGTGTTACGGCCCACTATATAAATAGAATGGTCATAAACTGCAGTTAATAATTTTTCTTCTTAGTTGATTGTTCCTTCTATATTTAAAAATAATTAAATAATTTTTAAGAAAATTATCATATAACGGTTCACAACTGTTCCACCAAGACCTCTCATTACATTTAGCGCAAATGGGGTGACTGCATACTTCGAACAGCAATTTTCAGGCTCTTATGCACATGTTTTGGGTGCTTTTTGCGCGATTTGAATTGTGAACATCAATCTCTAGATATTTTCTTAAAAATAAAGAGTTATTTAAAATAATAAGATTTTTTTGAGGACAGAATGATATAATCGGTGCATTTGATAGACTAGAAATTAATGTCCTTTTTCTTTTTTGGGAACTCATTTCAATTTTTGTGGCGAATATATGAAAAGTTATACAATATAATATGTTGTATATAGTGGGGTGGTCAGAAAAAGAAAGAGAGATTTAAAAAGAGTTTGGTTTTTAAAAAGTCTATTCATTTAAAAAATTCTATTTTTTTTAACTTGGTTTAATTCATATTTTTTTGAACAACGGTTTAATTTTATTTCATCTCTATATTTTTATTTTTTTTATTTATCTTTTATACTTTAATTTTTATAGATTAATATTTTATTTTTTTATTTTTTTTATACGTATAACGGTAAGTGAAAATATAAATTTTACTTATTGTTATATAAAAATAAAATTTACCGGACAAATAAATATACTTTTTAAAAAAATTTCTTTAACCCCATGTATTTATATTTTTATAAATATTAAGTTTTTACATTTTTATTTTTATATATATAAAGTCTCTAATTAATATGAATTTGTAAAATTTTATCAACTGTATATATAATTTAAACTTATTTTTTATATAAATTAGCATTACATGATAATCGCTCTTATGAAAATGAAATCTAAATAATATAATAGTAATTTATTCTTTAAAATTTTTATTTGATTTTTGTAAAATAATTCAAAAAAAATTTAAATAGATTTTATTTTAACTAATTTTAAGTAAAAATAAATGATGAAAAAATTGTATATGTATGAATTTTTAATAAATAGAAAACTTTATAACTTAAAAATTAGTTGGTAATAAATATTTAAAAAATAAAAAATATATTGATATAATTTTTAAAAAAAAAATTCCAAATTATTATTTAAAAAAGACAAAGTTTGAGTGTATATAAAATTTTTAGAGTGAAAATAGTTGCATCCTTTAATAATTTATTACTTAAAATTAAATTAATTGTAAAATATGTAAAGGAGTACAATATAGATTAGTATTAGATTATAGTTAATAAAAAGACAAATAATTTAAAAATATTTATATTAATAATAAAATATTCATTTAGAAGTTTAAATTAGTTAAATTATAAATTTATTAACAAAATATTTAAATATTGATGATTAACTAAATATTTATTGAAATTAAAAAATAAAAAATTATTTAAAAATATTAAGGATTAATTTATTAAAAATTTATAATATATAAATTTATTAAAAATTATAGAGACTAAATAAGATATATTATTGTATATTTGTGATGACGTTTCTATCCATTTTTAACGGAAAGATTTAATGGGAAAAAAATAAAAATATAGAGAGTTAATGTATAAAAAAACAAAAAAATATTAATTTATAAAAATAAAAATACATGGAATAAATTAATAAAAAAGAACCACCCATGGATTAAATATGGGTTAAGCCGAATATAATATGTTGTATATGGTGGTGGCGAACAAAGAGAAAATAGAAATTTTTAAAAAAATGATTTTAAAAAAGCATATCGATTAAAAATCTAAACGTTTTTAAATTGTTACGATTTTAGTTTCCTTTTAAAATTTTAAGAAAAATATTTAAATTTGATAAACTAGTTGCAATGCAATTATAGTTTAAAGTTAATTTTGGTCAAAATTAAGTGTGGGTATACTGATATGTCATTTTAGATAACAATATTGATATAGGACTTACTGTCATATCAACTAAATATTTGTATAAAAAGATTAAATATTTTTTATCTATATCAATTTTATCCCAAATTTGTAATTTTTGCATAAACATTTTAATTTTTCTAAATACATTATATTTCATTATTGAATATGTAATATTATAGTAGTTAACTATAATATTTAAACTATCAATTATTTTTATAATTTATTAAAATTTGAAAATATACATTATACATTTAACACTAAAATACATTAATCTACTTACTAAATTATTTTAAAATAAAATAATATTTGCATAATTAATTAATTTATATATTATAAATTTAATTAGAAAAGAGTTTTTTTATTGAATCATTGATATCTAAAAAATATTGAATTGGAGTTTATTAAATTATGAGAGGACAATTCAAATCAATTTTTTTTAAAAAAAGATTATAATAATAATAAATATTATTAAATAATTAAGTATACACTATATTTACTGAATTGTTGAAATTAATTGATGACTAATTTCAGTTTAAATAATGTCATTAGTATACTTTATCTGGTTTCCTTTTTTTCCTCGTTATTTGAACCTAGTTATAAATATCATAAGTTTTCAATGGAATTATGGAGTTATAACGGGTCTGTTTGGTTTAGTTGTTTGTAGCAATTGATAGTTGATAACTGTTTGCAACAGTTGATAGTTAATAGCTGTTAGCTGATAAATATAAAATATTTAATAAAATTTTATTAGCTAATACTGTTTGTATGTCAAATGACTATTAAAGTTATTATTTATTTATAAATATAATTTTATATACTTTTTATAATATTTTTTAGTTATGTAAATTATTTAAAAATATATTTAGTAATAAATAATAATTTATTATTTTTAATTTATATAAATTATTTAAAAATAATTATAGATATAAATATAATAACTATTTAATTATTAATTATAATTTACTATATTTATTTAATTATAAATTATAAAAATTAATTATATACATTTAATTTTAATTTAAATGAAGATATTTGTTGTTATTTTTTTAAATAAAAGTAAAATAGTCTAAATAAAAAATAAACACAAATCAGCTATTATCTGATGAAAAAAAGCTCCAAAATAGAGTTTATCAAATCAATAGTTAGCTGTATTGAATAAAATCAGTTATTAGCTTTTGATTTTAAAATTTTACTAAACACATAAATTGGAGTTAATTGAAAAAAAAAAGTTTATCAGCTAATGAATTGAACTAAACGCAATCATAATGTATATGGTGTCTTCACATGTAGATTTCACTCTAGAGTATTAGAGCTGCAAAAATTGTCAGCATCAGCATAAGCTTTAATTTCTTTATTTTGTTTGATGAATGCATGCTCTTTTTTAAATAAAATATATGCAAATACAATATTTTTCTTAAAAAAAATATAATTACTATTTGCAACTGCAAACAAATCTGTGCTCATGCACATGCTTTCAGTGTTTTGCGTATATGTAAATATAAACATCAATGTCCAGGTTTTTTTTAAATAAAAAGTTATGTAAAAATAGAAGTAAAAGTTTTTCTTTTGGGATAAACGAATTGAGCAGCTTGTTTGCCTCGATAAACATTTGTTCAAGTTTGTATATTGAAACTTGTTTAATGAATGAGCCGAATTCAAACTATATAAAATTTGGCTTGTGAAACTCGCGAACAAATTCGAATAGAAGTTCGTGTGTCAGCTCGTAATTTTAATATTTAAAAATTTAATTTTAGATATATAATATATAAATTCACATTGTAAAAAATATTTTTAAAAATATACTATTAGAATAAAATTATAATTTTTATTAAATATATTGTAATTTATTTAATAAATAATTTATTTTAAAATTTTTATGTCTAATTTTAATTTATAGTTTACATTTTAAAAAAAAAATTTAGATTCATTTAAACTCGCGAACACTGAGTGGGATAGTAAGTTCGGCTCGATTATAAACGAACCAAATTTAAGCTAGCCAAAACTCGGCTCGATTACGCCCTTATATAATAATATTTTTAAAAAATAATTTATAATTGGTGTATATAGGAATGTGTCGGAAATGAACTAAATGGAAAATTGAATAAAAAACTGACAATTTTTATTCAGTTTGATTTTTAGTTTTTTAAATTAAAAATTCAATTTAAACTGAATTAATTAAATTAATTAAAATTTTTTTAATATATACATATATAATATTCAAAATATTTTAAAAAATACATATAATTTAATGGAAAATGCATCTATTTTTATCTATGAAATTCTAAGTTTGAATATCTTTACCTGCACGAGTCAGGTTGCTAACAAACTTGTGTTTCTAGAATAGTTTTTACTCTATTTCCTTGCTTTTCTATGTTGTGCAATCACATAGGATACAATTCCAGGCTTTGTTATACCTGATGAATTGCCTGATCATATTACTTGATTTAACCAAAAGAACAGCTACCAAGAGGAATGCATGACAAGATCAACAATGGTTATTTTGGTCAGCAAATTTCAGCTGCTGAAATGGCGACTTATGTGATTCTTATTATTTCTTTTGAAGAGTTGGAGTCTGCCTATGTTCAAGAATACAAAAAGGTTGAAGGAGGCAAGGTTTGGTGTATAGTAAACATTCTATTGTGAAAAGTAACAATCAAACTTCCACTCTCTCTTCTCTTTCCCTGTACTTCATTTAATTGTTTTTTTTAAAAAAACAACTAGTAGCTTTTCAATTAATAGAACTTATTCTAGGCTAGGAAGCATCAAACAAACCATTTGTTTGGGGTATTATAAAAGGTAAAGGAACATCAAAATTGCTATATTAATTAATCTTTTTGTTTGATTGAATTTCATTAAAAAATTATTTTATTTTCAAATGAATTTCAAAATTATTGAACCAAACATATTTCATCAATAATAATAAATTTAGTGTTAAACAATTTTATAAATTTAAAAAGTTGGAATTGAAAATAAATTTTACAAAATTTTCATTTAAACCAAACATATTTACTTGGATTTATAAATAAATTTTATAAAATTTTATAAAATTTATTTAACCCGAACACACTCTTAAATTTTAGTTTATGCATAATTATAATTATGAATTAGTGTTTACCTTGTGTTCCTTCTCTTTAACTTCTTGATTTCTAAAATTTCAACATCTAAAAAAGAGATTGAGAAATTTAATTCAAATCAAAATTCTAATTTTTCTATAAATAATCATACTTCCCAGTGCTTGTGGTAGAAGGTCCAAACACAAAGCATGAGGAGTAATAAGAACCCAAATACATTTTTGAGATGCTTTTTTTTTTAAATAAATAATGCTTTTTATTAATATTGCTTTTAATTTTTTTTTACAATAATTTTTGGTTTTCAATAACTATAAGTCTTGACTAATCCAGATGGATTTTATTAAAGTGGTAAATTCTTTTTATTATCTATTATTTCATATGTATGCATAAGATTAAAACTTAATATTTACTTAAAAAATTAAATTTTTTATCACTAAATCAACAAATATTAATTAATTCGATCTTTTGTTGTGGCAAGACAGCTATAATATAGGTGCAATTAGAGTACTTTTTTATATATGAGATATGATTTTTTTTTTTGTTATATATTGGTGCAATTAGAGTTGTTGATTGCATAAAAAAATAGTGCCTAATCCACAGTTTTTACGAATCTCTTAATATGACTAAAAATATATATATATGGAACAGAAGAATCCATATGGTCGGTGCTTGTGATAGACTGGAAACTGATTTTTTTTTTCACTTCAATTTTTGTCTCTAATATATGATAATATTATTGTATATTTAAATTTATTTATTAGATTGAATTATTGGTATGATGAAAATGATGGTGTTGAAAATAATAATAATATTATGGTAGGCGGTGTTGAAAATAATGAAACTTTTCAATTCTGACAAAATGAGTTATCTTTTTCTCCCAATTTCATCACTCTTCTTTTTCTCTTATAATGTTAAAAATTAATCAACTCATATGAAAATTTAAAATGAAAAAAAAAAAAAAGTTGTCAAGCGTAGCTAGATTGAATTCCAATCTCACAGCAAAGAGAAATCTGGTTTTTATTTATTTATTTTGGTAAATAAAAATGATAAACTTGCTTTGATTTTATTAATGAGTATAGTGGATTTGTTATGATTTTGTCGACACAAAATATAAAATTTTTTATAAGATTACTTATCATTATCCTTTTTTTTTATTATTATAACAACTTGAGAGTAGAAGTGAATTAGTCATCCCTTTTCTCCATCGCTATATATAACAATATGAGAGAACCACTGGCACATCTATACACGCTATATATCAAATATCATATACAGCCAGTCACCAAAACGAAGAATCATATATTGCCATGTCTTCCAATCCCAAATCCCATCAGTTGCACTTTGTCTTGTTTCCTTTCATGGCTCAGGGTCACATGATTCCTTTGGTAGACACAGCCAAATTGTTAGCTCAACATGGAATGATAGTCACGGTAGTCACCACACCTCTTAATGCAAAACGTTTCGAGACAACCATTTCTCGAGCTGTTAAATCTGGCCTCGAAATTCAAGTCATTGAACTCCAATTTCCAGCTGAAAAAGCAGGATTACCAAAAGGTTGTGAGAACTGCGACATGCTGCCTTCATTAGGCTTAAGCAATGAATTCTTCTGCGCAACCATGTGGTTCAAAGAACCTGCAGAGAAGTTGCTACAAGATCTAACTCCAAGGCCTGATTGCATAATTTCTGATTTGAATTTACCGTACACAGGTCAGGTTGCTACCAAACTTGGTGTTCCTAGAATAGTTTTCGATGGCTTTTCTTGCTTTTCTAGGTTGTGCAATCTCAGAGTATACAGTTCCAGGGTGCTTGAAACGATAAAATCTGATTCCGAGTACTTTGTTATTCCTGACTTGCCTGATCATATTGAAATAACCAAAGAGCAGCTACCAGGAGGAATGCATGATGAGATCTGCAATGGTTATTTCGGTCAGCAAGTTGTAGCGGCAGAAATGGTGACTTATGGGGTTCTTTTTAATTCTTTTGAAGAGATGGAGTCAGCATATGTCCAAGATTACAAAAAAATGACAGGAGGAAAAGTTTGGTGCGTTGGTCCGGTTCAATTATGCAATAAAGATAGCTTAGATAAGGTTGAGAGAGGAAATAACAAAGCCTCAATTTATGAATCTGAGTGCCTGAATTTTCTTGATTCACAAAAACCATGTTCCGTGATGTATGTTTCCTTTGGTAGCCTCTGTAACTTGGTAACTTCTCAACTAATAGAGCTTGCTTTAGGGTTAGAAGCATCAAACAAGCCTTTCATTTGGGTCATAAAAGGTAAAGCAACATCAAATGAACTAGAAAACTGGATTGCGGAAGATGGTTTTGAAGAAAGAACTAAAGAAAGAGGTCTTCTAATTAGAGGTTGGGCACCGCAAGTAGTAATTTTATCACACCCATCAATTGGAGGATTCTTAACACATTGTGGCTGGAATTCAGCACTAGAAGCCATTACTGCCGGCGTACCGTTGGTTACATGGCCACTTTTTGGGGACCAATTTTGCAATGAAAGGCTGTTGGTTGATGTGCTGAAAATTGGTCTAGAAGTAGGGGCAAAAGTTACCATGAAATGGGGTGAAGAGGAGAAGATTGGGGTGTTAGTGAAAAGAGAAAATGTTACAAAGGCTATTGAGAGGTTGATGGATGAAGGAGAAGAAAGTGAAGAGAGGAGAAAAAGAACGAAAGAGCTTAGCAGAATGGCTAAAGAAGCAACGGAGGAAAAGGGCTCTTCTTGTCTCAACATTAAGTTGCTAATACAAGATATCATGCAGCTGCGAAGCACGCATATTTGAGTAACCAGCATGAGATGGAGTATTCAGAACCCAAATAAATTTTCGGGATGCTTTTTTTTTTATTAACTAATGCTTAGCACTGCATGTTCTTGACTCCAAATGAATTGGGGATACACTTTTCTGCGAATAAAAATGCAAAATTTGCTTTCTCACACTCCCTCTCTTTTACTTCTTCTACCTCAACTAACTTTTTATTAGGACAATATCATCACCATCTGCCATATTTATCAAAGTGCCCTTTTAATTGTGGTATATATAAAATTAGACGGAAAAATAAATAAAAAAATTATTTTATCACGGGCTGTAATGTATTTCAAATTAGAAAATAAATGAATTTGTTGTAGGAAAATAAAATTATAGTTGTAAATTAATGTTGTATTTAATATATATATGACGATCTATAGTATTTGATATCTTTAGCATTGAATTGGCTGGATCCTGTCAGAAAAAGTAAGTTTTTAGAAAACTAGATATAAATTCACAAATAAATAAAATAACTTTGGTTAGCTGTAGCCAGAATTCAGCACTTTTAGGAGACCAATTTCGCAATGAAAGTGAAGATTGTGTGAATCCATTAACTGTTTCTATTGTCCATATTAATTAATTACTTCCTCTTTTTTCATATAAATTAAAAAATATATTTAATATATGTATAAAATATTATACTACCCTAATAATAATTATTAGTTTTATATAAAATTTTAAAATGAGTAGATATTTATTCAATTAATTTTCTTATATTAAATAAAGGTGAAATAAGAAAAAAATAGTTAAAATGCATTGATAAATTAAAATGACAATTATTTAAAAATAAATTTAAATTTTTAAAATGATAATTATTTAGAAACAGATGAAGTAATATATACTTGTTGAATAATTTCTTCCGAACCTCATCAATATATAAATCAGGCGTACTAATCTCTTGAAATTTATGGAAATTTTTTGAAAATAATTGATTCTCTTTTCTTTATTTGGGTGGAAAGTGTTATGGCCCTATTAATAGTTCCACGCCATCACTTTCTGAATGCTATCGTTATGGTTGGACATGTTTTGAACACCCACACCTTTTGAAATCCCAAATTTCCAAATAAAAATTTTAAGTTTTAATCGGTAGATACAATAACTTTAATACCCTTCAATTAAAAATTATATTTCTATCAATTTAAATTAATATTCATAAAATATTTTTTTATTATTTTATTTTATATTAATTTTTCACTATATGTAATATTTTTATTAAAAATTCTTAATAAAAACTTAAAAAAATTAAATTTACCATTAAATTTTTTTATATTGTATAATACCATTAATTTTATTAAAAAATTTAATTAAATTCACCGTTAAATTTTTTTTTATTATGTATAAACACTTGAAATGTTAATACAATTAAAAATAAATAAAAATTAATATTTCACAACTAAATTCATAAAGAAATATAACTGTTTTTAAATAAAATTTAGCAATACAAGTTGAACAAAATATATGATAATTTAGTCCCATTTAACTATTTTTTCCTATAATTAAACTTATTAAATCTTTTTTTAATGTAAATGAAATACTAAAAAAGGATAATTAATTTGAAATGGAGGGAGTAACAATTTATTTTGGATTGAGTGATTGAATTTTACAAATATGCTCCACCATCATGTCCTTTTAATTATGAAAAATTTTAATTAAAAAACTTAATATCTTCTTAATTATAATTATAAAAAAAGCTTTAAAAAGTTCTTAAATTTTTTTTTTTATTTATAAATTATCCAATGTTACCATTTTAATCTACAATTTAAAGATAACTTATAAATAAATTTATATTTTCTATATTCATACAAAATTAATGGAAAAGTTAAAAACTAACTTAAGGGATGAATAGTTTATTTCTAAAATAATGTAAAAGAATTATTTGATTAGAGAACAAAATATATGTTAATATTTATCTTCATTTTTTAAAACTGTTTATATAATCAACTATAAATTAATAAAATATGTATATATTATATTATACTTAAATAATTTATAAATATTTTATTCTTTATTGAAATATTATTTTTTTTTACATATAATAAACTATATATAATAATAAAATATTTGTACATTATATAATATTTAAATAATTAATAAAATAATTTAAAAGTATTCATCTCTCAAGATAATTTTTAGTTTTTTCATAAATTTTTTTTATAAATATAGAAAATATGGACTTATTTGTATACTATTTTTAAATTTTAGATTAGAATAATAATACTGAATTATTTATAACTAAAAATTTTATAAGAACTAGACACTCAATTTTTTATTAAAAAAAGTACCTTTCATATTTGAGTATTTATTTAAAAAGCTAATGTATTAATCTATTAAGAATTTTATTTTTTTATTAAAAATAAAATATTTTTAATAGTTATTTAGTACTATTTTTTAACAAAAACACTATTATATATATTTCAATATTATTCAAATTCTAGAATTATTCATATATATATATTGAACCCTAAAATTATTAAGCCAAAAATTTAACAAGTATTCACCTTTCATATTTGAGTATTTATTTAAAAAGCTAATGTGTCAATCTATTAAGAATCTGACTTTTTTTTTATTAAAAATAAAATATTTTTAATAGTTATTTAGCACTATTTTTTAACTAAAATACTATTATATATATTTCAATACTATTCAAATTCTAGAATTATTCATATATATCACTCAAAATAATTTTTTTAAACCATTAAAAAAATTATAGTAATTATGTTATATATATATATAAGCAAAAAATTTAACAAATGTCCATCTTTATATTTAAGTATTCACTTTAAAAACTAATGTATCAAACTATTAAAAATTATAATTTTTTATTAAAAAAATATTTACCAAAATTATTTAGTATTATTTTTTAACTGAAACACTATTATACATATTTTAATACTATTCAAATTCTAAAAATATTTATTTATTACATATTTTTTTTATCTTAAATCACTCAAAATATTTTTTTTCAAACCATTAAAAAATTACTATAATTACTTAGTATTATTTTTTTTAACTAAAACACTATTATATATACTTCAATTCTAATCTAGTAATTCTAAAATAAATTTTATTATAACTAAAAAATTATGGTAAAAAAATTAAAAAATATAAAATTAATGTGATATATTTTATTTTTAATTTATTTAGTTATTATTCTATTTTAATTATTTATTTAATAATTTTATTTTACAGTCTGCATATTGTGCGAATTCACGACTAGTTACTTAATATTATTCTTTAACTAAAACACTATTATAAATACTTCAATACTAATTTATTAATTCTAAAAATAAATTTTATTATAACAAAAAAATTATGGGAACAAAAATTAAAAAATTAAATTAATGTGATTTATTTTATTTTTAATTTATTTATATAATTATTTTATTTTACAGTTCATATATTTTGTAATTTATTAAATAATTTTCTAAAAAAACTATTGTGTAACAGTTCACGACTGTCCGACCTAGACCTATCATTACCCTTGTTTAATTTGGCGGAAACTGCTTTTGCGCGATTTGAGCATCAATCTCTAGGTATTTTTTTTAATATAAAAAGTTATCTAAGAAAATAAGATTTTATCTTTTTGTAGAGAATAATGTAAGTTACTATAATATGTTGTGCATTTGATAGACTATAGATTAAGATTTTCTTTTTGTGCATTTGATAGACTAGAAATTAATGTTCTTTTTCTTTTTTGGGGACTCGTTTCAATTTTTGCGGCTAATATATGAATAAGTTCTACAAATATAGTATGCTGTATGTAGCGGGGGTGGTTAGAAAGAGAAAGAGAAAGATTTTAAAAAATTTTGATTTTAAAAAGGTCTATTCATTTTAAATATCTATCCAAACTTTTTAAATTGTTACTATAAATATCTAAATATGATAAATTAGTTGCAATGCAATTATAGTCTAAAGTTAATTTTGGTCAAAATTAAATGCGATAACGTGTCATTATAGATGATACTGTTAATATGAAACTTACCACCACATTAATTAAATATTTGTATTAAAGAAGTAAATATTTTTTATTTGTAGCAATTTTATTTTAAATTTATAATTTTAATATAAATACCTTAATTTTTTTAAATATATTATGTTTTATTATTAAAAATATAATATTTTAATAGTTAATCATATTATTTAAATTATCAATTTTTATAATTTATAAAAATTTAAAAATATACATTGTACATTTAATATTAAAATACATTAATCTAATTATTAAATTATTTTAAAATAAAATAATATTTACATAATTAATTTATTTATGTAATATAAATTTGATTAAGTAAATTTTTTTATTTGAATTATTGATATCTACAATGTGTTGAATTAGAATTAAGTTCGATTTAAATAGAATTATCATAATAATAATAAATATCATTTAATAATTAATTTAATATAACTCTATTTACACCGTTTAAACATGAAATAAATTTCTGAATTGTTGAGATTAACTACAACTAATTTCAGCTTAAACAATATGTTAGATTTAAGTGTCTACCAATAGTACACTATATCTAGTTTCTTTTCTTTTTTTTTTCCCTTGCTATTTGAACCTTTCATTCTAGAGTATTAGAGCTGCAAAAACTGCCAGTATCAGCATAAGCTTTAATTTCTTGATGAATGCATGCTCTTTTGTAATAATATATACAAATACAATATATGCCTTGATTATAGAATCTCAACTTCTACCCATATTTTTCTTAAAAAAAATTATAATTACTATTTGCAACTGCAGACAAATCTGTGCTCATGCACAAGCTTTTAGAGGTTGTGCGTATATATAAATATAAACATCAATCTCTAGGTATTTTTTTTAACAAAAAGTTACGTAAAAATAAAAGTAAAAATTTTTCTTTTGGTACATAATAATATTTAAAAAAAGGATTATATATAATTGGTGCATGTAGGTAGGGGTGAGCAGATCCGAATCGAACCGAACCGAAAATTAAATTTTAGCTACATGAGGCACAAAACGACTTCGTTTAACCTTATCCTAACCATAAAAAAAAATTTCTGCTATAAATATATCTCATTCCCCTCACTCACTCATTTTTTCCGCCCCTCTCTGTCTCTCTCCATCTCTCAAACTTTCCAATTCTCTCGACTCTTCTAACCCTAGACTCTCTGTAAGACTGTAACCCTAACCCTAACCCAGAAAACTCAACGGCGTTTATCTCTATTCTCCGTTCTAGCTTTTGCCTCTTCCCTTTCTCTAGAATGGACTTATTCACTATTTGTGTTATTTTTTGCCATCAGTCCTCTCTATAATGTTTATCTTGTTCTCTGAGACGATTACTCTACAATCAACATGTCTTATTATTTTCTTGCACTCTCTCTGGCTCGATGTTTGTTCTCTTCAAAAAAAATAAATCAGATTTGCGTTGTTGTTGTTTTTTTTACTGTCAATGTTCAAAACTAAACATTGACAGTGATGAAATCAACATGCAATGGCCTTTTGTAGGCGGATCTACTAGATATGGTAATTATTTAAACCGATCTAAAAGTTTTTATAATTTTGGATTATTTTTTGGACTTATTTTATTAGATCTGAAGGTGTTTGTTCTTTTATTTGTTGCATGTTATACATATACTGGTGAAATTGACTATTTTGGTTGGATCTCCAAAGAATTTTATTGATCTCTTTGATCGACCTTAATGGTGGAAGCCCTAAACTTGTAGATCTGCCATCGGTTGATCTTGTATCGTTGTACGTGGAAGTTGCTTAAGTTGAACAATAATAGAGTCAAAGAAAATTTAAACACTCATCATTATAAAGGTAAAATTATTTCTCTATTGTCTAAGTCTAAGTGTTTAAATTTTCTATTGAAATTTGTTGTTATTTTGATTTTTTAAAAATTAATTTATTAATGTTTACTTTCGGTGTAGTTATTTTTTAAATTTTATTAATTTGCTTTTTTTTTTGTAAATATAATTTGTACTGTCTGTGTAAATAATTTTATTTTAAATTTAGTACAAAATTTCTTTAATTGAAATTATAATATTTGCTTTTTGTTTGATTATTGTATTGAAATAATTGTTGGTAAAACTTAATTTTTGAATAATT
>CATIWM010598005.1:0-11086 GCA_949671775.1 Mallotus repandus | reverse complement strand
ATCCAACATTTGGAGTGAGCACAAAAGGAAAAATAAAATTACTAGGGAAGTCCATACTATCTTTTGCTAATTTTAATATTTTTATCATTGAGGACAATGGCAATGACAAGTGTGGGAGGGTAACTTGTTATTTTGTATGTTAGTTTCTTTTATTGGTTTTGTGTTAATTATAAATGTTTCATTTGTGTGTTTGCATTATTTTCATTTTATTTGATTATAATTTTAGGAGGTTTGCTTTTGCATGTTAGCATTTACATATTTAAAATTTTGAAATATATCCTTATGATGAGTTGAGTACATTGAATGTGATTTTCTCGTAAATGTTTTATAATCTTTTGTTAATACTTAATTTGTGACTTTTAAGTTAGGTTGAGAATTTGTAGTTAAGGACTTTTGAAAATTTAATGAACTTAATGTTTCCTTGCTTTTGAGTGATTGAATTTTGTGAGTTGATAGTTAAGAAAAATACTTGTAAGTGACACTCAATTTTTCATTCTTAGTCAATCTTTGAGCCTAGCAAATGAGATGGTAGTTTCATTAAAAAAATATATTCTCTTTTAATAAGGATATATACCAAATCTACTCCAATGTTCTAAATAGAGTAAGAGTATCCAAAGGACCCGCTTGATGGTATCCACGCTTAGTAGTGTGGGAACGACATGGGATTACTAAAAATGGGAAGGTTGGTAAGAAAGAAATGACAAAAAAAATAATGTGTGAGATGGAGCGTAAAACGCACTTGCTCAGAAAAAAAGGCATGTTATCTTTTATATGTTAGACTTTAGAGATTGCTAAGAGTTAAGTGTATAATATCACTTTCTTTTGTTTTTCTTGATTGTCAACTTATAAATTTTCGAGAATTCAACGGTTAAGTTTGCTCTTCACTTGGTAAAGCTTACGTCTTTGACCTTGAGTTGTCAATTTAATTTTGAATTATAATTTTTGTATTAACTAAAGATTTTGGAGGATGGCCAAGTTAAAGTTTGTCAATGTGCGAGATTCATTGTGATGATATGTGTTCTCGTGTGTTTGCTTGAGGACAAGCAAAAGTCTAAGTATGGGGGAGTTGATAAGTTCATATTTTATGTATAAATATAGTTAATATTTCATTAGTTTTTACTTTATATAGTGCGATTATTTAGTAAATTATAGTTAAAATATGTTAATTTAAGATTATAAGTTAATATGTTATATCACATGTAAATTAGGCCATATTTCATAGTAATTTGCTTAGGTTTTCATATTGCATATAGAATTAAGGTTAATTAAGGTTTTGACTTATTATTAGAATAAGTTCTATATGGATTTTAGATGCAGTTTAATGTGTTTTTCCATGTCTTTTGAGGTTTGGAAGCTTGGAGTTCTAATGGAATGTAATATGGCGTGACTCGGAGCTTAATTTAGTAAAGAAAAATGCCTAAGAGAGTGTAACAGCCATTGCTTATTATTTAATGGTCGTTACAAAGTGACTGAATTGAAGGATTTTCAGAAGAAAGAGTGCAACGGCTGTTACATGTTATTGCATGGCCATTACGCATTTCTTGCATGATTTTTAATTAGAGCATGTCTGAGTGTTTTGGGCATAACTTTTTGTAAAGAACTTGAATTTAGGTGATTCAAAGTGCTCTGAGAAGATAAGAGAAAATGATACAACTTTGATGAAGACTTAAAAAGCTAATTCATTCATATTAGGGGCTAAATTTTTATGAAAGTCATCCTACCTGCACAGAGCGGGAAAACTATCCTAATTTGATTAGGATTGGACTTTTGAATATCTAAATTTATTCTAATTCAAGCAAGGATGATTTATGACTATATATAAGGGATCAAAAGAGATGGAAAGGAGATTCATTCTGCATTCTAAAAACCACTAACAAGAGCTTAACAAGGGAACACGAGTTTGAAGATTGAAACGACGGTTAAATGAGTTTTATCTATTCTTCTTCTTCATTCTCTTATTATATCTTTTATGTTTGTAATTATTTTTTAAAGTCATATTTGGCTAAACTTTATTTTAGGGTTTAGGTTAGGCTAAACTTTATTCAATCCTTGTGGGAACGATATCTTTTGTACTACAATTCATGATCCGTGCGCTTGCGGGTTTTGAATGCAACAAAGAACCTAGCAAAGATATTTATTTAATGGAGTCTACAGAACTAACAACCTATGCTCTGATACTAACAAATGTCACACCTCATCCTCTATCATAAGGATGAGTATAACAATCAACTGGAACTTTTGGAACAACCAAAAATACTATAAAAATAATATTATAATATATTATTACAAGCTTACTGTACATAAGGTTCAGTTAAGAGTAACTATTTATAAACTATACATTAACCTTTTAAGGCTAGTCTAGGCAAAATTTATCCAAAATAACAAGAGTTTGTTGGCTCAACCTCCACTAAAGTTGACAGATGAAGAGCACACGTGAACTATGTTGTGCAAAGATTTATTTATCTACATAGAGTCTGAAAAATGATAAAATGAAGGGGATGAGTACGATTACTCAGTGAGAGGATATATGTATAACAAAGGGGAACATACAACGAGTTATTAATTTAATTTGTACAAAAGTAATTCAAAGCACTTTAGATAACTAGAATTATAATATGTTCATTGTATCAAGAAAAGTTCATCAAACTAGAGATTGAAATTAAAACTAAGAAATTCATAACCAAATCATCAAACAAATATACATATTCACTCTGAGTTGTGGCCTAGAAATCCCTAGCAACTCTGGGCGTTGAATGTCTCACCTCGCAACCCAAAGTGCAAATCCTCATCATACGCATGTGTAGAGACAATACCCTTAAAACGGCGATGTACATTATATTTTAAGCACCCGACATTCAAGGTGTGATTTCATAGGCACTTCACAGAGTGTACACATTTATTCAAATATCATGGGAATTCATCTCTCAAGTGTATAGCTCAAACATCAAGGTAACATCTTATGTTCTCAAGTTTACTAGAAAATATATATTTACGAACAACATGAAAGAAAATCGTAAATAAAAGCATTCTTAAAACATACATACATAATAGGTTCAAAACTACAGTGTTATACTGATATCCACTCACCTGGAATAGACAAACGAGAATTCTAGTTAGAAGGAGCCGCACAATTGTCTACACTAGAAGATAGTCCTTTACCTAAATAAGGACATACAAATAGTACATTAAATTCAAGCCTAAACCTAAAATTCATTTTAATCTACATGATATGAAAATGAATGTTGATGTAAGTTAATGCAAAAAAAAAAATTAGTTTATTTTATAAAAATTTCTGCAGCATTTCAGTATGTAAAAAAAAATGCCTCCCAAAATTTTCTCAAATATTTAATAGAGCTTAAAATAAATTTTGTTTCAAGCTATTCTCAAAGCTCAACACAAACACCCATTTTTCTCTTCTTATAATAATAATAATAATAATAATAATAATATTACTCATAATTTTTATTTCAAGATAAGCATTTCTAAACTAAAAATTCATATAAATACCAAATTCAAATATACATACATATTTATATTAACATTATTTAATGGCTGCCACAAGAATAAGGGTACTGAGCACGCATATTCTCTTCTCTCTCCCATGTGGCTTCTTCTTTAGAGTGGTTCAGCCGTAAGACTTTCACTAGGGGAATCACCTTATTCCTCAATACCTTTTCTTTTCTTTCAATGATCTCTATAGGTTCTTCTTTGTAACTTAAGTCATCTCTCAACTCTATAGGTTGCCTTTGAAGGATATAGGATGGGTCACTTCTATATCTCCTTAATATAGAAACATGGAAGACATCATGAATCTTGGACAATTCTGGTGGTAAAGCTAATTTATAAGCGATAGGCCCTATCTTCTCTATAATTTCATATGGCCCAATATCTCGAGGATTTAACTTCCCACGTTTTTCGAAGTGCACAACACCCTTTAATGGAGAAATTTTTAGAAAGACCTTTTCTCTAACTGCATACTCTATCTCCTTACGTTTTAAATTTACATAGCTCTTTTGTTTATCCTGAGCTGCCTTTAAGCAACTGCTAATTAACTGTATCTTGTCTGTAGTCATTTGTACAATCTCTGGACCTACTAGTTTCTTTTCTCCCACTTCATACCAACACACTGGAGTCCTACACTTCCTCCCAGATAATGCTTCATATAGGGCCATGACAAGACTAGCATGAAAACTGTTATTAAGCAAATTCCATCAAAGGTACATGTTTGTCCCAACTTTCCTTGAACTCCATTACGCATGCTCTAAGCATATCCTCCAATGTTTGAATAGTTCATTCGGATTGCCCATCAATTTGGGGATGGAATGCAGTGCTGAACTTTAACTTTGTACCCATAGCATGTTGCAAACTAGGCCAGAACCTAGATGTAAATTGTGGATCTTTGTTAGATACTATAAAAATTAGAGCACTATGAAGTCTTACCACCTCTCTCACATAAATTTCTACCAGTTTATCCAAAGAGTAATTCATCTTTATAGGTAAGAAATAAGCAGACTTAGTTAACCTGTCCACAACTACCCATACATAATCATTCCCTGTTTGAGTTTGAGGTAGATCGGAAGTAAAATCCATTGTAATGTGCTCCTACTTCCACTCGGGGAATAGGAAGCACCTAAAGCATTCCAAAAGGACGTTGATGTTGAGCCTTGATTTATTGGCACACCAAACACTTTGCCATAAAATCTGCTATTTCTTTCTTCATACCTTGCCACTAATAATTTTCTTTCAGAGTACTATACATTTTTGTACTTCTAAGGTGCATTGAATAAGCTGAATAGTGTGCTTCCTCCATTATCTCCCTTTTTAAAATTTCTTCATCAAGCACACATAATCTATTACCTAACAACAAGGTGCCATTATCCTTGAGTGAAAAATCTGTACGAGTGCCATTTTTCACCTCAGTGATGATTTTGTCTAAATGTTGGTCTTGAACTTGGCCTTCTTTCACCCTTTTAACTAGTACATGTCTCACTTTAAGAGTAGCCAATAATGCTTCAGAATTACTAAATGAGAAATCCACTCTCAAAGATCGTAAATCCAAAAGTAATGGAGACTTGCAGCTTTTATATAGGTTAAACTACTATAAGGTCTTAGACTAAGAGCATTAGCTACCTTATTAGCTTTTCCAGGATGGTATTCAATAGTGCAGTCATAGTCCTTGAGTAGTTCAATCCATCACCTTTGCCTTGGATTCAACTCTTTTTAGGAGAGTAGATATTTTAAACTTTTATGATCAGTGAATATGTAACATCACTCTTCATACATATAATGTCTCCAAGTTTTCAAGGCAAAGACTACTGCTGCTAATTCCAAGTCATGGGTTAGATAATTCAATTCGTGAGGTCAAAGTTGTCTAGATGCATAAGCTATCACCTTTTCATGGTGCATCAACACACAACCTAACCCTTTTCTTGAAGCATCACTATACACAACATAACCTCCATTACCAAAAGGAAAAGTGAGAACATGTGCTGATGTCAAATAAGCTGTAAGTTTTTCAAAGCTTTCTTAGCACTTAGCAGTCCATTCACACTTAATATTCTTTGTAAGCAATTTAGTAAAGGGTGATGCAATAATGGAAAAATCTTGGACAAAACGACGATAGTATCCTGCTAACCCTAAGAAACTCCTAACCTCTATAGGGTTTGTTGTAGGCTCCCTATTAACCATCGCTTCAACCTTTTTAGGATCGATAAGTACTCCCTCTGCAGAAATTACATAACCCAAGAAAACTTCTTTATCGAGCCAAAACTCACACTTACTAAACTTAGCATATAATTGCTTGTCTCTTAAAATTTGCAAGACAATTCTCAAATACTTCTCATGGTCTTCTTTATTACCAGAATACACCAAGATGTCATATACGAATACGATAACAAATTTGTCCTAGTAAGGTCAAAACACTCTATTCATAAGGTCCATGAAAGCAGCTGGTGCATTGGTCAACCCAAATGGCATCTCAAGAAATTCATAATGTCCATATCGAGTTCGAAAAGCTGTTTCAGGTACATCTACTTATTTAATCTTCAATTGATGATACCAAGACCACAAATTAATTTTTGAGAAAACTTTAGCACCTTGAAGCTGATAAAAAAGATCATTAATGCGAGGTAAAGGGTACTTATTTCATATGGTCACCCGATTTAGTCGCCTATAGTTTATGCATAACTGCAAATAACCATCTTTCTTTTTCATAAATAGCATTGGAGCTCCCCATGGGGAAACACTAGGCCTTATAAAGCCTTTATCTAATAACTCTTGTAATTGAACTTTTAGCTCTTTTAACTCAGTTGTAGCCATCCTATAAGGTACTTGAGAGATAGGAGCTATACCCATTTGTAAATCAATAGAGAACTCAATTTCTTTATCAGGAGGTAAGCCAGGAAGCTCCTCAGGAAATATATCAAGAAACTTACAAACAACTGGAATATCCTTTATTTTAGGTTCTCTCAAATCTTTGTCAACAACATAGGCAAAAAATGCTTGACACCCCTTCCTAAGTAATTTTTTTGCTACAATAGCGAGAATTATAGAGGATGGAAGAAGATGACGTTCACCACGAAAAATGAGCTTAGGCTCTCCAGGTTGTTTAAACTTCGTTAACTTCTCATAATAATCTACTGTGGCATGATGGTGGGATAACCAATCCATGCCTAAAATAACATCAAATTCTTAGAGAGGTAAAGGAACTAAATCCGCTAGCAGCTTCCGGTCCTTTAATATGACAACACAATCTTTATACACTTGTTTACACATAATAGGGTTACCAACAAGATACTAACCACTAAAGCGGCCTCTTCTAATGAATCCTTTTATTTTTCAAAATGATGGGTAAATGCAAATGATATGAAAGAATGTGTAGAACTAGGATCAATAAGAATATATGTATCTTTGCCCAAGATAGATAGCATACCAGTCACAACCTCTGGAGATGCTAGTGCCTCTTGCTATGTCAAAGAAAAAAAATTATAGCCTAAGTTTGTGGTCTGCTAGCCTCTGCACCTTGTCTAGGTTGAATGGTTAATGTAGCTCCACTAGGTTCGCTAGTACTTGCACCACCTATTGCAGGCCTACCCTGAGATTAGGTTCTACCACCTCTCTAACCTTTAGGCACAGTAGATCCATGCCCAAAACTAGTAGGCTAAATTAAATAAGGGAATTCCCTCTTAAAGTGTCCTATTTCTCCACATTCATAGCATACATTTGTTAGCATTTTGCATTCACCTTCATGGTATCTACCACATGTAGAGAATTGAGATCTAAATCTTTGTTTAGCTATTAGAACTTAAACACCTCTAGAACTGCCTATCGGCTACTGTACTGTACTCTGGCTAGCTTTCCTTGATTTTGTATAAGAACCCCAACTAATTCTAGGATCAGTTCTAGTTTGAAATGTACCACCTCCTCTCTTAGTGAACCTATTATCAATATTGTGGTAGGAACTTTGATTGTGCTTTCAACACTTTTGAATTATTTCCATTTCCTCTTTCTTTAGCTTTTTAACCTCCAAAGCTTTTTCTACTAAGCTTCTATAAGTGGTACCCTCAAAGGATGCCAAACCATATCAAATAGTCACATGTAAACCATTTAAAAATCGGTCATATTTATTCTCCTTATAAGGAAGCATGTCAACCACAAACTAATACAAATCTTTAAACTTATCTATATACTCCCTAATAGTCATACCTCCTTATTCTAACCTAAAGAAAGCATCTTGTTTCTCTTTTCTATAGCTTTTTAAAATATACTCCTTTTGAAATTCTGTTACAAATGCTTGCTAGGTCATTTCATCACTGTGAAGGTGACGTACCATATCCATCCAACTATCTGCAACTCCCTGAAAAAACATCTTTACTGTGCTAACCTTCTCCCTATTTGACATCTCCATAGAGGCAAAAACCTTCTCAATCTTCTTAAGTTGTTCAACAGCCTTATCCACATCCAAAGAACCATCAAAATTTCTAGCTCCTAAATGTCTACAATGTTTTACTATATCCTAATGCTTTTATTGCTCTTTAGCTATTATGATAGTTGTAATGGCTTTGGCTATGGCAGTACCTAATCTAGCATCGATCTGAAAAACAACAGGTGGAACAGGTTGTACTTGAGTTGTCGGAGGTGTTGGATTTGCTTACGGGGGTGGATATGCCCCAACATTATCTCTTTATAAGGCAATATCATCTACTAACTCACTAACTTTAGGCAACTCATGCTCATCCAACCCTTCTAAAGATAAAGATGGGATAGGATCCCTATAAGGTTGGCCAACATCTTCTAATCTTGCAACTCGACGATGACGACCTTGGCCTCTACAACCTTTACCACCTATAGCTCGAGGCGGCATTGACTTACACCATATTAATAAGGTAAGGATGAATAACCTAGCAAAGCTATTTTATTTAATGGAGTCTACAGAACCAATAACCTATGCTCTGATACCAAAAAAAATGTCAAACCCCATCCTCCATCACAAGGATAAGTATGACTATGAAATAAAACTTATGGAACAACAAAAACCAATATAAATAAAATAACATTAGATATTATTACAAACTTATTGTATATAAGGTTCAGTTAAAAGTAACTACTCATAAACAGTACATTAGCCTTTAAGGCTAGTCAAGGTAATACTTATCCAAAATAGCAAGAGTTTATTAGCTCAACCTCCATTAAAGCTGACAAACAAGGAGCACACGTGAACTACATTATGCAATGATTTATTTATCTATAAAGAGTCTGAAAAATGATAAAATGAAGAGGATGAGTATTACTACTCAGTGAGAGGATATAAGTATAACAAAAGGGAACATACAAGAAGTTATTAATTTAATTTGTACAAAATCAATCCAAAACATTTCAGCTCACTTGAAACATAATAAATTCATTGAAATAAGAAACAGTTCATCAAACTATATTTTTGAGCAATCACACTTCGTTAACTCATTATTTAAGCCTGATTTTAATTTAAACCAAGAAATTCATAGCCAAATCATCAATCATATACTTGCACATATACACTTTTAGTTGTGTCCTAGAAATCCCTAGTAACTCTGGGCATTGAATGTCTCACCTCGCAACCCAAAGTACAAATCCTTGTCATACGCATACGTAGAGACAATATCCTTAAAAAGGCAATAATATATATTTTAAGCACCCGACATTCAGGGTGTGATTTCATAGGCAACTTCACAAAGTGTACATCATTTATCCAAATATCATAGAAATTCATTTCTTAAGTACATAGCTCAAAAATCAAACTAACATCATATGTTCCCAAGTTTACTAGAAAATATATATATATATTTGCAAGCCACAGTAAGAAAATTTTAAATAAAATCATTCTTAAAACATACATACATAGTAGGTTCAAAACTACAGTGTTATACTGATATCCACTCACCTGGATAGACAAATGAGAATTCTAGTTAGGAGGAGCCGCACAACGGTCTACACCAGAAGATGGTTCTTTACCTAAATAAGGACATATAAATACTACATTAAATTGAAGCCTAAGCCTAAAATTCAATTTAATATATATACTATGAATATGAGTGTTGATATGAGTTAATGCAAGAAAATTTTGGTTTATTTTATAAAAAACTTTGCAACATTTCGGTATGTATAGATGCCTCCCAAAAATTCTCAAATGTTTAATAGAGTTTAAAAATGAATTATATTATAAGCTATTCACCAAGCTCAACACAAATACTCATTCTTCTCTTTGTTTTTTTTACAATAATAATAATTATTATATCAACATTAACAATAATACTACTCCTAAATTTTATTTCAAGAAAACATTTAATCCATATAAATTTCCCAATTCATATATATATATATATATAGCTAGAACATAAATATGAAATTTATAATACTAAAATACTAATTTCTCAATTTACTCTTTCAATTAAATTCTTAACCAAACCTTAAGCTTGAGAGTTGAAACAAAATTAATTACTTTAGTTAAATCCATAATAAATACCCAAATCTCTAAACATGCAATTGAACTTCTATAACAAAAAATAAATTGAAGGTTAAAGAAATAACTTACCTAAACAAATTATGAAATTAAAACAAGAGATCCAAGTGCTTGATGAAATCCTTCAATTTTGAAATAAATTCATGAAAACCAAACTATCCAAGTGATCAAGAATGAAGCTTGATGTCTAATAAAGGTTGGATTTCAAGAAATGAAATTTCTTTTGGTGAGAATTTATTGAGGAACGAAAGTAGCCCTGTCCCTCCCTTTTTTTGTTTAGTTTTGCTTTCTAGTTTTGAAGAAGAAAGTATCTCCCTTCCTTTGCCCAAAGTTCCCGATTCTTAACCCCTTTTCTTTCTTAATTTTTTTTTTGTAGCCTCCTTATCCCATAATTCACTTATTCTTATCGTTTCTCTAATCTTATCTTATTCTAATAGTATCTTTTTATTAAACCAATAATATATTGCCACAAATGTTACTTCTAGAAAAATCTACATCTAGTCATTATTTGTTCTATAGTTATCCATTTAGTTTATTTTTAATTCCAATGCACATGCATGTCTATGGATATTATATATATAGGTTGCAGCACTCGATTGTAATTATAAAAAGTTCAAATACCATATTGTTAAATTTTAAAAAGTTTAGATACCAAATTTGTCTTTATTCAGTAAGAATGCTTGTTTTCCAGAAATTTTTCCAAGATAAATGGAAAATAGAAGTTGATGTTTAGTTATGATATTTTCTAATTTAGAAAATTGGAAAACTATTTTCCAATTTTTCCAAATTATAAAAGGTTTTAGAAGACTAATAAAATATGTTTTTGAAATTTTTCAATTAATATTTTAGCATTTACTACAACCTTCTCAATCACCATTACCACCACAACCTCCATTACGACCACCACCACAACCACATCCACCCCCACCACCTCACCGCCACCACCTCCACCTCCACCTCCCCACCTCCACCTCTAACTCCACCACCACCACCAACTGCACCTTCACCTCCACCTTCATCATCACCACTACCACCACCTCCACCAACCTCCAATACCTCCTCCTCCTCCTCCTTCACTACCACCTCCTC
>CATIWM010597642.1:0-12248 GCA_949671775.1 Mallotus repandus | reverse complement strand
ATAAAGTAAAAGTTTGGAGGTCAGAAATCATAAAGATTCTGAGATCCAAAGCAAATAAAATTAAAATAAAAATTGAAGGTCATACAAAAGAGCAAAACAGCAAAAGCTCCAAAACAAACAAGAATTAAAAAGGCCAAGGCCTCAAGCAAGCAATAACAAGACCTACAAGTCACTACAAGAAAATACATCTTTTGTGACGATTTCAAATTTAACGAGAACTTTTTTGACATAAAATAATTGTTTTAAATGACGAAAGTTGTTGACTGTAATGTTAAGTTGTGAATATGTGACGAAAATAATGTTTGTCACATTTAGTAATGTTGTTTGTCACTAAAAAAATTATTATAATGATGAAGAAAATAAATTCGTCATTGTACGTTGTGGCGGGAAAAGACTTGAGAACAATTTTGGTGGGAAAATTTATAATGATGAAATGTAGTAAATTGATGATGATTTCACTCATCATCATTAAAATTATTTAATGATCAATTCATATTTTGTCATTACAAGTTTATGTCTTCAAACATCAAAATGTTTTCGTCACTAGTTGGCGATAAATGTGACGATAAATGACAATCATCACTAATATTAGACAATCAAAATAATAACTTCTTTTTTACGAAATTATTGTTGTCATTAAAATAGTTATTTAATAATGACGATAAGACAAATTTTCACGTAATTGAAAATAAAATTATAATGACGACCTACACATATTTTGTGATAAATTAAATTTTGTCACAAATTTTTAATTCATTGTATTCAATAAAATATGATACAATATATCTTTATTTTGTCATTATTGAGTAATTTTAAGTTAATGAAAATAGTGAAAAAAATTAAAAAATATATTATTAAATCCTTTGAATTGGTTTCATTTAAAATATAGAAATTTTGAAACAGAAAAGAAAATAAAAAAAAATTGAATTTAAATTGTACTATTTTGGAATGCAAATATATCTATAATTATCATTCATATTTTCATTTAATAATTTCCTATTGTTTTTAGGTTTTTGATTAATAAACCTTGGGTTGTTTCATTTGATGAAAGTTTGATGTTGATTATTTGTTTTCGAAAGTCTCATCATACTTTATGTATATCTACAAGGTATTTCATTCATTTCTGTTATATATTTTATTCTTACCATCAACATATACGAGGTGCAATTATAAATATTTTTCAATTATGTTATATATTTTATTCTTATCATCAACAATTGAGATTGCGGCACGAATGAGAAGTTACTTATATATTTTTTTTGTTTTAAAACCCTAAGTCTCGATTCATAGAACGGGTGTGATGAATTTTGCTGTCACTTGCACTTTACACGGCCATGTTGATGACCATGTATCTTGCAAGTGTATCCAACGTTGAATGCGCAGACATTAACACATCCATGTAATCAACCGTTAGGATGTGAAATTTGCGAGGATGCATATACAGTCATTTACACAACCATGTGTTAGACCGTGTTTCTTTCTAAATTAAATGTTTTCACTTTTTTCGTAAAGATTTGTGACCTATTTGTTATGTTTGTTCTATAGGCATCATTTATGATGGATAAACGTTGGATGCATGCTATGAAATGGTCAAAGGCGCACATATATAATTAGATTTTTTTCTATTCAATTTGAAAAGGCCTAAAATTATAAATGAAAAATAAATATTTTCTTATAACTAAAATAGAAATAATTTTGGGCTGATTTTGTCTTTTATAATATGTGTGTGATTCTGAAAATTTATGTTTCAGCTGTATTTTTCCTTTTTCATATTAATTATAAAGGAAACAAATAGGAATAATGTTTTTCTTCATGCAATGACTAAAATAATGCTTCCATATATATTTAAGGTATGAATTTTATATATTTATAACCAAAAATAAATAATACTGCATCACTTAGTATTAGGGTTACAAACAACCTCCATAGGATTCTTTATCATCTGTTGTTTTCAACCAACCACTTTATCTTCTAATTACAAACACACAGGAAGTGAACCAGATACGATTCAATACTTATAATTAAATTTTTATGTTTATGGGTTTGTTATTTTTGGTTTTTTTAATCACATATTAATATTAAATTTCAGAACATTTCATTCAAATAGACACTATTATAGTGGATTTGCATAAGAACATTTCATTCAATTTTTTGTATGCCTTTATATGAATATACACTATTATAATGGGAAAATAATTTTAAAGCATACCACATTATTCTTTTAAGTATATTCATTGAATTATAATAAAATTAATCATATAATATTAATATTAAATTTTTTGATCACCTCATGTACCAATTTATATTATCACTTGTTGCCTTAAATTTTTCATTTGATATAATTAAATTGGCATATTGTTTGCTTTGTTTGTTTTGTTTGTACTTTATTCCATATTTTCAATTTTATATTAAACATGGCCATTCTACGTGCCCATGTACTATAGCATACATTATTTTAGACTAATTCCAACTAAACACGACTGTGTGTTTAACCATGTTTTAATTCTGCCTTATTTGTTTTTGTGAATTTTTGAATAATCAGTACATTACATGGTCCACAACATGGCCATGTGTTTACCCGTGTTTAATTTTGTCTCGTTTGCTTTTGTGAATTTTTGAATCATCTGTAAGTTACACGGTCTACAACATGACCGTGTGTTGGACTGTGTATATCTTTCTCGTTTGTTTTTGTGTTTATTTGAATCATCAGTGTGTTACATTGTCCACAACATGACCATGTTTGGGACTGTGTACATAATTTATTAAAATAAAAATATTATATTATATTATTATAATACAAATAATACATTATATAATATATGATCGTTGTATTTATTGAAATGCAAATATTTTTTTATTATTTGAGTAGGTTGTGAACTATAGCACCGGGAAGCTTACTTAGAAAGACACTGGGGTTGAACCAAAAGAAGTGCATTCAAAATGCAAAAATACACAACCAGGTTAGTGAATCGAACAAAAATTTGAGTCAAAAAGGTGTTGCGCTAAATTAAAATAAGAATTACATCCAAATTGTTGTCAATTATGCTATATGATCAATGCATACATTAAATATTAACATTCTAAATATGGTTTACCTATTTTATTCAGTCGTATGTTCTTATTAATCTGGTTTTCATTTGGTAGTCTCAAAGGGATATGAATGGAGTTGTTTATGACAGGATTGATCTATTAAGGACACACATTTTTCTGAAAGAACGGTCGGTCGTCAGAACATGCGAAAAATAATTGGGTATGCATTTATGGTTAAAAAAGTTATTTTGATTAAAGTTGCTTTAAAATACTTACGAGTTATTGGTTTTGAAATTTGTGTTAGAATTTGATGATTAAGAAGCGGGAACGGTATGATGAAGAAGGAATTGATAAGAATTTAGATGAAATTGTCCTAGAGGTCCTTGGTCATGGTTGTGGATATATAAAAGGTCTTGGTTATAGTCCAAAACCCTTGAGCATACGGAAGACAGAACATGATTTGGCCACTCTTAATCTAACAAATGAACTTCAAAGCACGCAACAAAAGCTCAATGACTCTATAAGTCTCAAGTTAATGATTTGAAGAACCAAGTTGAAGAATTTAAAACTGAAGTTCATAACCAAAAGGATCAACTGAGTCAACAAGCTGAAAGCATAAAAAAACTCATGGCATTTATAGAGGTTAGTGGAAAAAACATTTAGTTTGCATTTTGTTATCAATTTTTAGTTATATATTAATTGAACGTTTTACTAGCCATATTTGAACAATTTATTTAAAGATACATTGTTATTCCAATTTATTAATGTTATTTATGAATGCGGTTTTTGAATTATTTTTTATGATTTTTAACATTTTTTTACTATGCAATTTCTTAAGATTATTAGTTATACAATGTGACAATCAATTTCAGAATTCAATCGTCAACAAATGGTTACGTTGAAGTGACCAAAATATTATTTTAATTTTTAATTTTAATTGAACAAATTTTACCTTTAAATTTTAATTACTTTCATGACGATTATAATTGTCAATTTAATTAAAATAAATTATGATTATTTATATTGGTCATCATATTCACATTTTATATAGACAAAATTAAGTTATAATATGGAACAAGTTTTTTTTGTCATGTAAATTATGACCATTAATGACAAACACATTTTGTCACTAATTCGTAATATTTTTTTGTGACGAAAGTTCATTATCGTCGTAGTTTTGAATATTTTTATTTCGATGTATGAGATCTAATGGTGACAAATATGGCATCACCAAAATGATTATGGATTTTCTTTGAAATCATCTCATTCGTCACAAAATAATTTTTATAGGTGACAAATTATGATTTTTGTCATATAAACTATTATTTTATGTTGACGAAATCAACGCTTCAATGACAGTTATTTTTTCATTAAATAATACTAAATTTTGTCATTATATGTCAATATATAAAGTGAAAAAAGTCATTATTGTCACTTTTAATAATTTTAAAATGATGAATAAAAAAATCGTCACCACAATAAAATACCATGCACTTGCCATGATGATCGCTGTGATGAAAAAAATTTGTCACTGTAAATTTACGGTGATGTTTTCTTGAACTAATATGACAATTTGAGTTGTCACAAAATCACAAAATTCTTGTACTGAAACTTCATAAATTGAGTCTATGAGGCTTCTTGGATGCTCTCTTAGGGAGAGTTATCTGCTGAGGGCCCTATGTTTTATTTAAAACTTTCTTTTTATGATTAGCAACAGTAGTCCACTTGCCATCATTAAGCTCAACTTGGTCTGCCCAAGACATAACTTTGCCAACATCATAAGTAAAATTTTTATCCCTATCCTCCGAAACTAAAAATTCTGATTATTTCTCAAAGCCATGTTCAGATGCTTATTGACTAACGACAATAGTAGATTTATGGCGAATGACCACTATTGTGTCCATTGCACCATTGGCATCTCGAGGAATGACTATAGCATCATTCATCCACTGCAGAATGGTTGAAACCTCTGGATGATGCTGCTCCGAAGACTCGTCCTCTTGTTGACCATCCTGCATAACGTTTCTATCAGTCGTAGCAGTGTGGATAAATGCATCCTCATCCGCTAAACTAGCATTATGTGGAGCCATAACAGCAACGTTGTGAACCTAGTCTGCAACTTCACTACCAACATGAACCCATAGAATAACATAAGAAACCATCATAGAAGACTGAGGAATTCTCACCTTTCTTGAATCTGCTATATAAGCAGTATCATTCAAATATCGTAGGAAATCAAAAGAATTGCTTACCGGAATAGCAGGCTTCATTTTTTGCTGCCAGATTTTTTTTATTCATCAATAAATGAACGAGTCTGATTTTTTTTTAGTTCATCAGTAGATGAACGAGTCTGATCTTTGGCTCTCGTTCTGTAATCATGAGAGGCGTGTCCTATGTTAGAGCAGATATTACAAAAAAGAGGCAACGGTGACAAACGACATTGCGTTTCTAATTTGGCAAAATCCATTAGCAAGCCCCTAAACTATAATGATTTATTCTATTGAACCCCTATCATTTTATTGCATTCTATTGATCCTCTATGCTTTTATTTATGTAGATATTGAGGACCAATTTGACAGACCCACTAGCGGTGTTAAGTATTGCATATAAAAATATTATCATCAAGAATTTAAATAAAAGCATAGGGGCTCAATAGAATACAATGAAAAAAGATAAGGACTCAATATAATAAACCCAATAAGTTCAGGGGCTTTATAACGGATTTTGCCTTATTTTTATATGCAATACTTAACATTGTTTATTGAGATTGTTAAAAAAGTCCTCAATAACTACTTAAATAAAAGCATAAGGGCTTAACAAAATGCAATGAAAGAACAAGGGCTCAATAGAATAAACCCAATAAATTTAAGGGCGTTATAATAGATTTTGCCTTCTAATTTTGTTGTAATTCATCTTCCACTAAAAAAAAATTGAATGGTTGATTTTGGATATTTGATGAGATCATTATATGTATCTAAAATAGAAATCATTAGTAAATTGTACAGTAAATCATGAGTAATCATGAAAGTGAGCTTATATATTCAATTCTTATCGTGGAGTATATTTGTAACATTTCTTGATTCTTATGTGGAGTAGTTTGTGATTTATTGGATAGGTGATAATGTATGTATAAATGACATTGTGATATCTAAAAAAAAATCATGAGTAATCATACTTTTGGTCTGCATGGTCACCCTTTTGCAATTACTACTATTATTATTATTATTTTGTAATTAGGCCCTTAATTTTTTCTTTTTTGTTTTTGCCACATGAAAATTTCGATGATGGTCAAAGAATATAATTCTCATGTCATGGCTATTTAACGGTAACTTTAATAGACCAAAATCGTAAGAAGAAGAAACACCATAAACAACCTTTTAATAGTCACTACCCTTAATAGAATTGAAACTTAAATGAATCCAGAACTTTACAGGAGTGCAAGTGGAAAATGGAGTAGAAGGAGAGGATTTTCACAAAATTCGCCACGTTCCATCTCTCACACAATTCATTAGTACTCAACTGAAGCCATTCTACTTCTTCTAATTACAGGGTAAAAAGAGTTTCTTCTCTCATATGTTCTTTACTATACACTTATTCATTAGTTTGAGATAATATTTTCTTCTCTAATTATGTTAGTGTTATAGCATTGTTAAAAATGTTGCTTATGGTGTTTTTTTTTATATATATTAATGATGGATTTTAGCTGAACATAACTTGGAAAGTTACTAATGACACTAATATTATTAATGAACAAATACTAAGACATCTTTCATCTTTTTGTTTGTGTTTTTTTTGGTTGGTGATTTGATGACAGACTTGAAATGGATTTGATGGAGCTGCAGTGTATAACATATTTAAAGTTGCAGACTATTTAATTAGATATATTGCACCTGCCCTGTCCTTGAGTTGCAGATTGAAAATTTGTTTCTAAAGTGTTGAGGTGTAGATTGCTTCTTCATTGTGTCTTAAGCTGTGGTCCTGTGGTGTGGCTCTAATTTTTCTTTTTTCTTTTTTTAATGTTTATTCTACTTTTCTTCTTGGTTAAAAAGAGCTTTTTTTGCAGTCCAAATTCTTCATTGTATTTCAATTTATCACTAGCTAATAGGTTTCTTAGACTTTAGTCTCATTTTTCCTTTACAGGTTGTAGAGCTAATGTGTTACTTTCTCCTTATTGGAGGCTTTGACAGGAAATACTCTTGGAGAGATTACTGGGGAAAAACCTGGCATCTTTTAGGTGTTACTTCTCTCATTCATGCATAACCACATAGAGAATCTAATCTTTGCATAACCACATAGAGAATCTAATCTTTGCATACCACATAAAGAATCTAATCTTGGACAAAAAATTTTAGCACAAGTGCTAAGCTTTTTTGTGTGCTTTAGACAACTTGATATAATTTTGTGTTAGAAGATAATTTGCTTAAAAAAATAAAACAAAATAAAACAAAAAATTGCTTAATTACTTTGCGAAGAACATCTGAAAACAAACATTATACAGTTGACTGTTCGGCACCACAAGTTCAAGAAGAGAACAGAATAAAGGTAAAGGAAACAAGGTTTAGATTGGACAGTACTTATTCTCAATTAAAGCATCCATCAATGGACAGCAAGCCAAGGACAATTCTATTCGCACAATAAAGGTAAAGAAAAGAATTTGTGCCAACTGATGAGGGAAAGAATTTTGCTATTAGACTATAGCATGCAAAGAATAATAGTGACTAGAAAGAGGACCAACCACTCTGTTTCTATTATCCAAAAACTAACTAAACAAAAATAGAAATTTCTGATTTTTCATTGTTGCTCTTAAAAAAATAAACAAACTAATGGCAGAGGCAATTGTTTCTTTAGCTGTTGAAAGAATTACTGACCTGCTGATCCAAGAAGCAGACTTTTTGAGTGGTGTCAGAGGGGAAGTTGTCCGCTTGCAAGAAGAACTCAAACGGATGCAGTGTTTCTTGAAGGATGCAGACAGTATGCCAGATGAAGATGAACGTGTTCGCAACTGGGTTGCTCAAATCAGGGCTGCTGCTTATGATGCTGAGGATGTCATTGACACTTTTATCCTTAAAGCTTTAGCAGGACGAGGAGAAGGGGCACGTGGACTCCTCAAGAGCTTCACTTCCATTTTCACCAAAGGCCTCCACTTCCATAAAATCAGGAACCAGATTGAAGCACTACGTACTAAGATTGGGGATATTTCTGCAGGCATGCAGACATACGGAATCCAATTTTTTCCTGAAAAAGAAGGCTCTAGTTCTGCTAGGGCAGTGCAACGACGATTGAGAAGATCATATCCCTACGAAGAGGAAGAGCATGTTGTCAGCATTGAACCAATCGCAAAAAATCTTAAAGCTCAATTGATGATAGAGGAAGAGAGACTCCGTGTTGTTTCAGTAGTGGGAATGGGAGGGCTCGGAAAGACAACTCTTGCCAAGAAAGTATACAATGACATTCATGTCAAACAACATTTTGATTGTTGCACATGGGCCTTCGTATCTCAACAATTCTCTATAAGGGATATTTTGATTGGAGTCCTCGTGGATATTGCATCTAGCGGGGACGAATTGAAATTGGAAAGGAGAAAGGTGAAAAAGGCTTTTGGGAAGATTAAAGAAGAAGAACCATTCAAATCAATGTTGGAAAGGATGGAGGAGACAAACCTTTCTGAGAGGATTGAAGAAGAGCAACCATTCAAATCAACGTTGGAAAGGATGGAGGAGAAAATGCTTTTTGAGATGATTAAAGAAGAACAACCATTCAAATCCATGTTGGAAATGATCGATGAGAAAAAGCTTTTTGACAGGATTAGAGAAGTACAACTACTCAAATTAATGTTAAAAAGGATGAAGGAGGAAAAGCTTTTTGAGAGGATGAAAGAAAAACAATCATTCAAATCAATGTTGGAAAGGATGAAAGAGGAAGATCTGCTTGAAGCGCTATATGAAGTTTTAGGTGAAAAGCGGTACTTGGTAATTTTTGATGACATTTGGAGTAAGGAGGCATGGGATTGTTTAAAGCATGCTTTTCCAAATGGGAAGAAAGGGAGCAAAGTTCTGTTCACCACCCGCAATAGAGAAGTTGCTTCTCATGCTGATCCTTGGAGCTCTCCAGTGGAACTGCCACTTTTGACAAGTGAAGAAAGCTGGGAACTTCTCTGCAGAAAAGCATTCCCGAAAGAGATTATCATGGAGCACAGCTACCCTCCAGAATTTGTAAAGTTGGGAAAAGAGATAGTAAAAAAATGTGGAGGATTGCCCTTGGCTGTTGTTGTGCTTGGAGGTCTATTGGCAACAAAGAAGTCATCAAAAGAGTGGGAAATGGTACAAAGAAACATTAATGCACAGTTCATAAAGTTGCAGCAGCAGCAGCAATATGGGGGAGTGTATGGGATATTAGGATTGAGCTATCAAGATTTGCCATTTTACTTGAAGCCATGCTTTCTTCATCTTGCCCAATATCCAGAGGATTGGGCATTTCAGAAAAGGTTGTTGATTCGGATGTGGATTGCTGAAGGATTCGTGTTGCAACAAATGCAGGAAGCAGGAGAAGAAACACTAGAAGATGTAGGTGAACAATATTTGGAGGAGCTTGTGAGCAGGTGCATGGTCCAAGTAAGTGAGAGGGACCATACAGGTATTGGAGTCAAAATTTTCCGGATGCATGATCTGATGCGAGATATGTGCATATCAAAGGCCAGAGATGAAAATTTTGCAGCATTTGTAGAGCACCAAGACAGGTTGGCAAGTAACAAGTCATCAACATGCTTTGTGAAGGCAGCAACAAGCAATACAAGAAGAATAGCAATTAATCTTCGCATAATTGGAAATGATGGTGGCAAAATGATTTATGCACCCTTGGTAAAATGCGGTAATCTTCCAACTGTTCGTTCTCTACTTTATTTCGTTGAGCAGTATAAGTATGGCATGAGTAGCAATCAAGAAATATATATATATAAGAATTATAGACTGCTTAGAGTGTTAAATCTCAGAGGCATTTATATAGAAAATGATTATATACACAGATTAGTTGGAAATTTGGTTCATTTGAGGTATCTTGGATTGAGAAATACTGGATTAAAAGAGAGGTTGGCACTAAGTTTACCTGTATCAATAGGTAGCTTGAAAAATTTATACACTCTTGATTTACGAAATAATTCCTCTGGGTTAAGATTACCCGAAGTATTGTGGAAATTGGAAAAGTTAAGACATTTACTTGTAGATTGGGGCACTAGTATAGAAGGGTCAATTGAATTGGGTAGTTTAAGGCAGCTTGAAACTTTGAAGACAGTAGAAGTTAAGAGTCTTATAATTAGAAAAGATGCTGCTGCAGAGTTGCCTAATCTTCGAAGTTTAGGAGTAAAATTTACAAGGAAGGAGGAAGTAGAGATTGTTTTAAAATCTGATTCCATTTTTCGAGAAGGCAGCCATATTCGTTCCTTGAACTTGGACATGTGGCCGCGAGAGAGAAATAGAGTTAGAGATTCTTTTCCCAAGTTGGAATCACTTTCAAATTGTCATAACCTCACAAAATTAGTGCTTGACGGATGCATACTCAAAGAAGATCACAACCTACAATTCCTACCGAAAAGTCTTGTCAAGCTAATTTTGAGATATTCTAATCTAAAGCAAGACCCAATGGGTATGTTGGAAAAAAAGCTGCCTAATTTGAGATTTCTGTCCTTGAACTATTCGGCCTACCAAGGGTCTAAAATGGTATGTTCAGCCCATGGATTTCCTAAACTTGAGATTCTTATACTTGAATGGTTGTATAAAGTAAAAGAATGGGAGATAGAGGGGGGTGCAATGCCATGTCTCAACACTTTACATGTTGAAGCTCTATCCAAATTACATATGATTCCAGAAGGCTTGAAATTTGTTACTACCCTTCAAGAATTGAAACTCATTAACATGAGTCCAGTGTTTGAAAAGAGAGTGCGAGTGGAGAATGGAGTAGAAGGAGATGATTTTCACAAGATTCGCCACATTCCATCCCTGATAATCCATTAGTACTCTTAGTACTCTTCTTCTAACTACAAGGTAATTAAATTGATGAGTTTCTCCTCTCCTATACACGTTACTATATATTTATTCATTAGTTTGAGATTATATTTTCGTCTCTAATGATTTTAGTGTAATAACATGGTTAAAATGTTGTTCATGGCGTTTTTTTATATACATTATTAATCACTGTTTTGTTTTGTGTGGTTAAAATGTTGTTTATTCTTGTTAAGTCAATAAGTTTCCTTTTTTTTTTTATATTCAAATTAATAATGGATTTTGTTTGAGCATAACTTAAAAAGTCATGACTCTGGTTATTAATGAGTAAATACTAAGACATCTTTCATCTTTTTGTTTGTCTTTTTTTTCCTTGATAGGTTGATGATTTGATGGCAAGCTTGAGATAGATTTGATGGAGCAGTGTACGTATGACATATTGAAAGTTGCAGACTATACTATTTAATTAGATGTATTGCACCTGTTCTGTCCTTTGTGTTGCAGAATGAAAAATTTGTTAGTGAGTGTTGAGATGTTGATTGCTTCTTCATTGTGTTCTTGTGTGTGGCCTTAATGTTTATTTTACTTTTCTTCTTGGTTAAAAAGAAATTTTATGCAGTGCAAATTCTTTATTGTACTTCAATTTATCATTGCCTACAGCTTGTGGGTGATGTGCTGAGATTAGTTAATGCAGAGGATCTCCAGTTGAATGGGTCTTGCTGTTGAGATATTTGGTGGTATCGCTTGTTAGAACTGTTAATTATTATTCTTAATTAGTAGAAAAAGACAGGTTAATTTATTTTCTCTTGGGTTCAAAAGAGTTGGATAATTTTTCACCACAGCTAAAATGTGTTTTTATTCTTGAAGCTGTTGATTGATTGATCATATTAATGCACTAAAGGAATTCCTATAAATTTATTTAACAATTGGTGAATTTTGACAGACAACTTTATCAATTTTACAAAAAGCAGCAGAAAATCTTGAGGACAGCAAATTGCTTTAGAGGATAACACCATGTAAAAGAGTTGGAACTTCTGTAATGAAAAAAAAAAAAAAAGTTTATTGCTCAAAATAAAACTTCCTTTTAAAGAACTAAAGTGGTAGATTTTGGCTGTCATTGGAACACCCATTTTGGATGTTATCTTTTTTTATTCTGTGATGAGCAGTGTGTCCTTGTGCCTTGCAAACTCTTGATCAACTAATCTGTCCTTGTGCATTTGGGTT
>CATIWM010597640.1:0-28853 GCA_949671775.1 Mallotus repandus | reverse complement strand
AATTAGTATAAATGAGTAATTTTTATATTTTAGTTGAAATTATTGTTAATTATTATGTTTTGGACAGTTTTTGAATAATAAATAGTATTAAAATAATTTTTATGAATTATTTACTATTTTTAGCTAATTATTAGTAAATTCAAGAAAATTACTGGAATTTAGCAAATTATTTGTTTTTAATTGAAATTATTGTTAATTACTCGGTTTTAGACTATTTTTTATTAATAAAGGTATGAAAAATCATTTTTATTGTTATTTTCAATTAATTGTTAATTAGTGATAATTTTGGAAAAATATATATGAAAAATAAAATTATTTATTATTTTTAAGTTAAATGAGTATTTTATTATTTTTATGATATAAATAAATGATCTTAATAATTATTTACAATTTATGCCAATTTAATTGTAAAATGAAATTTTATTCAATTTATGAATTTTATTAGCAAAATATTATTAAAAACTAGAATTTTATCATTTATTTGAAAAATAAATATTTTTAATATTTTTATGAGATATTTTGGTGATTTGAGAAGTTATTATATTTTTACATATATATTGTGGCGTTGGTTTTCGGTTGGGCAATAAATGTAGTTCGGGGGCCCAACCTGAGCAATTGATCTGTAAATATTTTTGAAATGTTTTTACGTGCAGGTTTGGCTCTACTTTTGTAGAGAGATGTCTGTTTTACAAAGGAGACTTTGCCGAATTTTCGGTAAAATTCTCGTAAAATGTGACATCGGGTCAATCCTAAGTTTTGAGTCTTAGTCAAGTCGTTTCCTAGATTAAGTTGTTCTTTAGAAATCTCTAAAGTATAAAATTAGGAATTTATTTCTAATTATTTATTTATCATTATTTTCTTTTAGCTGCACTGCGAGCTAGACCTTCCGGACTGGGCCAGCCGAATCAGAGTTGAAAAGCGCACACCTGTAAGTTATTATTATATGTATGTATGACATATAGAATTCATGATTTTACATCCATATTTTGAATAAATGTGAATTTATTGTTATTTATTATGATTTTATATATGCATACATTTATATTTCATAAATATGATCATACATGCATATATATGTTTTCATAAGAATATTTAAATGCAAATTCTAATTTCGTAATATAGATGCATATATTTATGATGAATTATTTATTTATTTTGATTCAAAACATTTTTGGAAGATAGTCGTAGAACGTGCTACCTAGTGGCTACACTAGGACTGTGTGCGCACCAGTACGTTAGAATATTAGGTTTCATATTCGATTGATATTGTGGAATTTATAATTATTGAATTATTGAAATTTATGGTTGAAAGTGGTGTGACTGTGGGAGCTTGATTGACTTAGTGTCTCGGGGACAGTCATGCCGGTAGTGAGACTACGAGAGCCCGTTTGACTCAGTGTCTCGAGGCCAGTTCACTGTCAATTTGGAAAAGGGAAATATTTTGGTATTTAAGTGAGCCTGATGGCAAGTAAAGACTATATGATTTGAGGATGCGAACTTTTTAGGGTTCTGTTCCGATCCTCCAGTAAAATAAATTACGAAAAATAATTTCAAACATCTGTATGGATTGTATGTATATTTATATAAATATAAATATACGAATATTATTATTGATGTTTGTGTGTACGTGCATTAGGTTACATGCATATATATAATAATAATTCACTCAATGAAGTCTGACCCCCCTCAATTATTTTTTTCATGATCCTTATAGTCAAACCTCGTATAGTAGTTCTCTTCACCGGACTCTTTCTTCTCCGGTTGGTTTATGTAAATTATAGATTTTTTTTCTTGTATTAATTAGAAGCTGCAGTAGTAGTACGTATTTGTTGTAGTGCACTTTATTAGTAGTGACTGAGATAGTGTATTTGAATGTTTGTTAAATATTTTATTGATATATTACTTATGGAAATTTCTTTATGTTATCAAAAGTTTTAATTCTGAGGTATATTTGTGATTATGTTTGATGTGTGAATTGTAGTTTATGCTTGCTATAGGTTCCGGATTCGTGTGAATTCTCGTTCCCTAACACCGGTCATAACTCCCGGATTTGGGTCGTGACATTGCATTTATCTGATTTGAAATTTTAGATTTTTATTTAAAATCTTTGTTGCTAATTTTATTGATTTATATTTATCATATAAATGTATATTCCTTTTTAAACTATCATCTACTTCTATAAAATAAATTATTTTCTAAACAATAATTTATTTTTGTTCAAATGAGTTTTTATTTTTAATTTTATCTTAGTCTATTGATTTTATTTTGCACTTATTTAACTTGAAATTTATTATTTTTATTTGAATTAATTATTTGGAATTAAATTCAATTGCAACCATAAGTACCTAATTAATAATATAAAATTAACCTACAAAATTAAAATTTTAATTAATTAAGAATGAAATTAGTTAGATTATAAATGAGTAATTGATTATATGATATTAAATTAATTGTAATAATAATTTAGTAATTAATTATAAATTGAGATAATGTAAAAGTAATTTTTAAAATTGAATAAGTTATTAATTAAAAATTAATTAGATAGTAAGTTACCAATTAATTATATGAGATTAAAAAATTATAAGAATAAATATCTAATTGCATATAAAAATAATTAATTATAAAATACTGAATATGAAATTAAAATTAAAACTAATTACAATAATAAGTGCCTAATTGATTATAAAGATATTGAACTATAAATTGAAATAATATAAAATGGAATTGGTTATTAATTAAAAATTAATTAAAGAATAAGTGACCAGTCGAATATATTAGATTAAAATTAATTACAATAATAAATGTCCAACGAATTATAAAGGTATAACAGTAAAATTAAAATTAAGACTAATTGTAATAATAAATGGATGATTAATTATATTATGCTTAAAAATTATGTTGTAGTAATTTTAATACTGCTTATATCTTTTTATTCTTTTTTTGAATATCAGTTTATTTATATTCAAGTAAATATTAAAATAATATATATGTAGCATATAAAATTAAAATGATTATTAATACTAATTAATTATATAATATTCAAATTGATAATAACAAGTGCCTAATTTATTATAAATTAAAATAATATAAAAGTAATTTACAAAATTGAAATGGTTGTTAGTTATGTATTAAAAATTAATTAAATAATAAGTGATTAATTAATTATTTAAAATTAACATTAATTGCAACAAATAGGTGACTAATTAATTATAAATTGAAACTATATAAACGTCACTTAAACACTTGAATTGGTTATTAATTAAAAAATTAAAAATAATTGCATGATGAGTGGCGAATTAATTATATAAGATTAGAATTAATTATACTATTAAATGCCCAATTTATTATAAAATTATAAAAAATTTTAATTTTTCGTTATATACTCTAATTAAATGTCACGATCCGAACCGAAAGTTTGTGACCGGCACTAGAAAATGGGATACATAAAGTAACCGAATCTTAAAGTAAACCTTAAAAATTTTTTCGCGGAAATAAATTAATACACTTATAACAAATGCACAATATAATAAATGTATAAAATAATATTCTTTTAAATACAATATTGAGGAGTCAGGTACAATCAGAATACTGATAATACAAATTTGACTTTACTACTGCAGTGTCTAGAATTTAATTACACAGTACACAATTTAAATTAACATACATAATGCAGCCGATAAATAATGAACTCGGCGCAAACTGGGGTTACTAGGAGATAGACTGTGAGGTCCTGAAAAAAAATAAGTTGAAGGGAATCAAACCTCACTAAGTGAATCAATTTTATAAAATACATACTGATTTTAAAACCATTTGTTAAAATCCTTTTTAAAAACAGTATAAAATAAAATAATTAAAATTATTAAAATTATTTAATTTTCTCGATAATATTTATATTAAGTCTCTTTAAAACTCCTTAAATCAATTTAATATGAAATCTTCGTACAAAAATATTTAAAATATTTATTTTGGTGGAAAACCTGGTAGAACACCAAAACCATTATTTTAATAGCCTTTCGGCTCTCTTAATCCAAGTGACTGCCGCCCTGAGAGCAATGCATCAACCGAGTTACTGCCACAGTCATTTCATTTATTCCATATTGGATGTCCCGAGAGCAATGCATCAACAAAGTTACATCCATTTTTCTTTCTTTTACTGGCCCGAGAGCAATGCATCAACCGAGCTCTAACCATTCACATATTAATCATATACTAAGATATTACCCGTGCGCACGTGGTCCTAGTGATACCCACTAGGTAGCATGTTCTACCATTATCTCCAAATCAATTTAGATTATAAATAATTAAATCAAATAAATAAATAAATCACTAATAATGAATAAATAAGCAATTAAATCAATAAATAAATCATATCGAATAATTCATCTTTTAAACATGTTTTATTCTTAATTGCTAGAAAATATATTGAAATCACACAACACACATTCCATAAAATTAACTCACAGGTTGAGCGTGCAGGGCGACGCATTCTCTGCTGCCCTTGTGCTACAGTTCGTGCCCCGGAGTTCTCTAAAATAAATAATATTTATTTAAAATATGCTCATAGGATAAATAATTAAATTCATGAAATTCTCAAAAATTAATAAAATCATAAAGTGAAGGAATTGACTTGATCTAAAACACAACTCATTTAAACTAGATTTCGATCCATGCTGATGTCACGCTTTACGAGAAATCTACCAAAAATTTGGCAGAATTTTCTCTGTAAAATGGACATCTCTCTACTAAAAGTAGAGTCGCCCCCTGTATGAAAACACACTTCGAATATACTACACAGAATCACACTCGGATCGGACTCTCAAACTACACATAATTCCGACCGAGTTCAACAACAACACAACCACAAAGTATATATTTTTAGTTATAAAAATATAACAAAATTTATGAAAATCAATCGGGTTGTTTGAATAATAATTTCTTTTAAATAATTATCATATATATAAGCGAAATTTATTTAAACTATTAATATTTCTCATATAATATGTTAATATATATACTTAAAATTTATTATTTATAAAATTCTGAAAATTCATAAAAACATATTTTAACACTAAATATAATTAAATCATCAAATAATTAAAGACTATAATATTTATATATATTTTATATTATTTTCAAAAATTAATCAAAAATCAACATAATATACCAAAAATACTAATTTAGCTAATAAAATTAATTTATACCTTCTAATAATCAAAATTATCATTATACATGTTAATGAACTATAAATTCACCAAAAATCCAAAAATTATAATAAAATATCTATAATTAATTTTACAAAATTTCCTTCACAAACATTGCTCCAAATAATATATAGTATTTATTAAAATTATCTAAATTTTCGGGCTCAGAATAGTAGCCCGAACCAAAAATTTCAATAATTAAAAATAATTTTGAAAAATATAGAAAAATTATATTTACATAACATTCAATCCCTACATCAACTTTAATACTCAACATTTAACCTAAAACTCACTTAATAAATCAAAAATTAACAAAAACACAAAAATGTATTTACCTCGTTTCCAGTCGATTCGGAAGGAGATCGAAGAAACCGGAGGTAGATTTGAGAAGTTTGGAAGGAGAGGAATCCAATGACACCAGATTCGCGGCGATCCGACGTCAGAGTCGTCACCGGAGGCCATTGGAAGTTCCAGCCAACTTTAAGCGCAACCAGAAAAGAGAGAAGACCGGCGGTTGCTAGCTGCTGCTGGCTAGATGGCGACGAGGCGGCGTGACTTGGATGGCAATGGTGAGGCGAGGGGCGGCTGCTGGTTCGGTCCAACGGAAGGAAGAAAGGGCAGAAGAAGAAGAAGAAAGAAGAAAAGGAAAGGAAAAAATAAATTTGACCGAAAATTTTTTATGCTGATTTTTTTTAATAATAATAATAAAATACTAATATAAAAATTAAATTAACTCTCTCAACCTTAAAATTATACACAACAAAATATAAAATAATACTTAGTTAACAATTTATTAAAAATAAAATTAACACACTTTTATAAAATAATAATTAAATAATTCTCAAAACCAAAAATTCAAATTTAATTTCACTAAATAATAATCTCAATATTAATAAAATATTTATTAACACTGCAAGTATCAGAAATATATTTTATAATTTTAAAAATAATTCAGGTGTTTACATTAAACTTAGCTAAAATTTAAGTTTCAAATATAATTTTATTATGTAATGAATTGAAATAACTAAAAATAATTGTTTAGAAAAAAATAATAAATAACATATATTAAATATGCAATTTTACAATAATAATATATCTAATACTTCTCCAATAATTAATTATTTGTCTAATTTATTTTAATTTACACTTAAACATTTCACTTGAAAATTTTGTTAAAATTTTTATAAATTTATATGTAACAATCTGGCTCTTATATTTTAAATTGGTTAATGAACAAATTTTTAATAAAAATTTTGAAAATAACCATTCAATAAAACAAGAACATAACATATGTCATGTAACACGCAACATAACAAAACAAACCAATCATTTATACGTTTTATATCAATTTTTAAACCATTATATCCATAATTAAGTATTTAATAAATTAATGAAGTAAAAATTTTAATAGGATAAACAACAAGAATCTGAATAAAATTTTCTTATATTTAAAGAACAATCATATATAAAAATATGATTATTGATATTGTCTTATGAAAAAACAATAACATAAATTATTTATGATTTTCTTAAAAACATTAATAATAGTACATTAAAAGATTAATATATTGTTCATCTTATTAATTTCAATAACAGTTAAATAAAATTGTAAATTATTGCCGTATTTTATGTGTCTATTATTCTTTTGATAAATTTAATTTTATCTATTTGTAACATTTATCACTATTGATTATTAATGAAAATAAGGAGTCTTACATTATTTAAAATTTACAACAAATAACCTAATAATATATAGTTATATGTAATAAAATAGTAACTTTTAAGAGTTTCATTTTCTTTATTTTTGTAATATTTATCCAACATAAAGTATTTTAAAGTTAGATTGTAAAATTTTTTATAAAATTTTTTTATTATAAATCCTAATAAACAAGTAGTAAACACGTAATAATTTCAATTAAATTTTTATAAAAATATCAAAATATCATTATATTTTATTCAACTAAAAAATAATAACATATTTTTGTGCATCACATGGGTAAAGACACTATTTAGAATTCATCTTAAAGTATTACATACACAATAAGTAATCAAGTATATCTTTTAATATAATGTTACGTTATGTATATGATAGAATATGAATTAAAAATTGTGAATCATTCAAATAAAATTGAAATTGAATGATCTACAAATATAGACATGAATTAAAATTTGATCATCAAATTATTGTGTTTTTTTAAACTCAATGAATCAACTGAAACCTTCATCTCGTCTTCAAATCCTTGTACCAAAGGCAATCAATTATCAACTTTTTTTCAAGATGTATATTTGTGTTTAAGGTGGGGACTTTATCTACATAAACTATATAAAAATTCAGATCTTAAAATTGTCAAATAATATTTCTGGAGATTTGACCTGACGTTAGCATTGGAATAAAGGTAAAGGTGCATACCAAAAAACACATTTACCCTCAAAGGAATTTTTGGAACACTTAAACGCAAAAATTAGAAAAATAAAGATTTTAAACCCCTCACTTAAAAAAAACTAAACAGTTCATTCTCTCTGTATCGAATTATAATTTTTTAATATAAAAATAATTTTTATAACCCAAAAAGTTTATTTCTTTTTCACCTATACCCTCTCTTTCCCTCACCTACACCCTCTCTCTCTCTCCCTCATTCCACAATTATAAAAAAAAAAAAAAAGGTAAGAAGACAAGATGTGCGTGCACCACAACCAAGCAATAAATATATATGATTTGGTTTGGTATATAGTAAAACCCAAATAAAAAAAAGAAGAATTGCATAATTAATATCTGAATTTTTTAATTTTTATTATTTTAGTTGTCAAACTTTTTTTTTTTTGTTATTGAATATTTGAATTCATTATTTTTATTTCATTTTGGTGATTTTGGTCTTTTAGTGGTGGCCTAAATACCTTATCAACTCATATGGGACCTACTATTTATACAAATTACATGCCACGTCCTTGAGAGAATTAGAATGGACAAAATTGTCCTGAATTAATCCAAAAACACCCACAAAACAGAAGACAAACGGTTCCACATTCCCTTGAACACCATTCCCCATCATTTTCTTCCTATAAAACTTCCTAAGATACAATATCAATTGAACTTGATCAAGGCCACAAATAATAGTTAAGAAAATGGGTCATCTAAGGAAAAGCCAATTGATTATAACATCATCTAAGGAAGAGCCATTATTTTTAGTGAATTGACTGGGTCATTTTGTAAAGCATTTGGTACTTAATGCCAAAATGATGAAAAGTACAAACCTTTTATATCAAAGTTTGGTGGTTGGATTATAAATGGGTTAATAAGGAGACATGAAAATAGAATGAGAACTTTTTTTTTTTTAAAAAAAAGTAAAAAAAGAGAGGGACAAACCTAGTGGAGGTGGAAGTAGAGGCAGAGGCAGCCATGGAGAATCGATTGAGAGATCTTTGAGAAGTGAGTTTGTGGTTTTGATGGGAAGAAGATTATTAAGTTAAGTTTTAGAGCCATTAAATTGGTAAAATTTTTGTTTATTGAGTTGAAACCAACGTCCAAACCCATTTATCAAAATTTCATGGAATGGATTTCTGCTAGCATGAACTACATGTAAAAATAAAATTTTGGGTGACATTATTTTTCTTTTGCTTTTTTTTTTTCAAAAATGAAATTTTTAAATTTTATTTTAAAAGAAAGAACTAAGGGCATTTTTGATAAATTAATTACTTGTATTTGTGGTATGCCATGTGTCTATATATGCAGATAAAAATGGATCCCGTAAGTGCTTAGTTAGCACTAAGACAACCACTGAAAGATCGGAACCACCAAAATGAAATAAAAAAAATAAGTTTAAACACTCAATTGTAAAAAATAAAAAAAAATCTAAAAACCAAAATAGTAAAAATTGAAAAATTCATGCACTAATTATGCAATTCTTCCTAAAAAAAATTAAACACCCTTGGGTTGTTAATTTATATTGATCAAGAACACGAGGGAAAAGAAAAAAAAAATTAGCCATGAAAATTTATGTTGATGGATTATAGAGAGGATAAAAGAATCAAAAGCTCATTTCCTTTAAACCAATTACATTCGTTGGGTACTAATAATTTTCTTGAATTACTATCAAGTTTTACAAATGCAGAATTAGAACAAGAAAGAGATATGATTTAAAGAAGAGGAACCAGATTTTTTTTTTTTTTTTTTTTTTTTTTTTTTTTGTATTTGCAAGAAAAGGACGACAAGAGTGAGGAGGAAAATAATGATTTTGTTTTCGAAATAAATTTTTTTGGTTACTGGAAATTTTATTGAAGTCACCAAATAATTGGCATGCATAAAATACTTTCAAGATTTTATATTAGAATATGGAAGCCAAAAGTCATTCCCATCAATAATTTCACCTTCAATAACTGGAACTTATCGAATCAGTTCACCTATCTTTGTCTCCTCATAATTTGCTCTTTTTTCTCCTTCAAATTCCTCACCCTTTTTCACCTTTCTTACTCTTTAATTTCTTATTATTACCAGTGGATGATGGAAATACAACACTAGCAGTCTATGCGCAGCAACCTTAGGTTCAACCGGACAACGTGGATACTTTAGAACGAGCCAAACTCCCATTTTAGAGCTGGTCGGAATTTTTCCACTAGTATATCCTTGCTATTATCCGTCCTGTTTGCCACGTCTATAGAGATCATATTGAAAAAGCTTTTTGGGTTTTGGTCTTCACTTGTTTTAGAATAATGGGCAAGTCTGTGATATAATATAATTGATATTATACCATTTATAAGGACAAAACAAGTGCTTAACATACTTAAAGAAAATTTTTGAAAATGTTAGTTAATTTTTCTATTTTAGGTTGATGATGGCAGTGTGGATGGATGAGCAAGAAAAAGGACGTGTGTGAATAAGAAATAAACTTTTAGGGTTCTAATTAATATTTTTATATTAAAAATTACAATTCAATATAGGGAGGTAACAGGCCGTTTCATCTCGGTTAAACAAGGGGCTTAATATCTTTATTTTAAAAATTTTTGTGCTTAAATGCTCCAAAAAATATATTTAAGGGCAAATGTGCTTTTTGGTGTAAATATTAAGGGCAAAAATGCACTTTACCCTTGGAATAATGTTTAATGGAGTGCATTTCACTTATGGTAGCTAAAGTTTTAAACTAGTATCATGAAATTACCCAACAAAAGTTTTAGTTCTTTGAATTTTTTTTTAATATTTTCAGTCTCTAAAGTCTTTTACCTTTTTCAACTAGGTCTGAAATTACAAATAATTTTAGAACTCCATTTCATTCCTTCTTACTACGGCTTTGATACTATATAGGGTAAGTTTGCTTTTACTAGAAGGAATCAAAGAGTTACTCATAGACAAAAAAAAAAAAAAAAAGATTTAAAATTTCTAAATTCTTTCACCTTATCATACTCATTAAAGTATATAGAGCTGGCAATAAAGTCTAAAGGCTACCTATTCTTGAGAAAATAATTCTCATTCACTCTGTCTTAAAGTTAATTATTTTAATTGTTCATAATAATTTTATGTTGATTTATTTAAGATTTCTAAACATGCATTTAGAGAATTAAGACAATTAATAATTGAATTTAATAATTTTATTACTAGATCATTGCCTACTTTGCTATCTAGATGTAAGCAATCATCATGTGGACAATTATTTATCATTAACAAAATATGCAAATATACCAAGTCCATCTTAAACCAACTCACTTCATTTTTCATGTTATAAATGCTAGATCAATTTGGCAATTAATTTGGAAAACACAAATGAACTAAATTCATTTATAAAGAGATGTATACCTTTAATAAACTATGTCCATTAAGTTTTATAACAATTTTATCTTTTCTTCACAAAAGCTACCAACAACTGTCTACTGATTAAAGGTTCTTCTATGCTATACTTGTCCTTTCTCTCTTTACAATATTGGTCTTACAAAATTACTTCTTCATAATACTAAAGTGAAGAAACAAATATATAGAAGCAAAGATATTTTTAGAAGTACAAAGAACTCTTAATTTTATTTTTTCTCTCATTTTTTCAAAAAATTGAAGGAGTTTATATAGAAATACAAAGTAGCTGGTGCTTGTAATATTGTTTACCAACTCAAAAGATAAAATTATTAAAGCATATTATCACAGACAACTGGTGTTTCTAGTCCTATTTTTTAGTTACCCTTTAGTACAATAATCTGTAGGAATATTATCTCTTTTTATCAGAGTGGAATGCAAAGAGATAAAAAAATATACTGCTAGCCTTTAGAAATAAGACACATTATTATTTAAAGATAATGTCCTTATCTATTAACTATTAATTGCAGACCACAACTCAATTATTCATGATGAGGCGAACATCATGGATGACATTACTAGTTACTTCATTTGTGAATTCTAGACAAGAAAATCTCAATTCATATAATCTTTTTTATTTTTTTTATGGATTGCTTTATCCCTCTAGACAACAAAGTGATGTTGTTTTTAGCCACCTTCTTTCATATCTCAAAAGTTTCAAATTTGAAATTCAAATTAAGATCTCTATAGACTAGTCTAAAAAATAGTTTTCTTGCTTCTTCTCAGCCAGTAACAAACCTTTCATCTTTAATGACAATGAGGTCTTTGGACCAGATGGTAATAAACATTATACCGTCTTCGAGAATGCAATATTATTTGTTGAATGTTATTTTAACAGTTTTAAGGTATTAAATAAGAAGAGATTTATTAGCCAGTTTTACTTCTATATACATTATCTATCTTAGTTTTAAATTCTAGCTATTAGCCTTTTAAGGTCCCATAAGTTCTCTATTTATAATAGGACGTAGAACCCAAATTTGATAAGTATAATGGACCTTACTATCCTCTTCATATTCCATCATTATGCTAATAGTCTGAAATGTAATAAATCGAGAAGATATTTTGACATAATTAAGAGCACGTTGCACACTTCTTACAAATATTGAACATGGACAATATAAATCTCTGCAAATTTTAGATTTTTCACCGTAATATCTGTTTCTATTAGTAAACTAGGCTATCTATATGATTGCCATTAGATATACGGACGTAACATAGAACACTCTTGAAGAAAGCGATCTATTAAATCAATAATCTTCCTTTGTATGGTGTATCTCATATTGGGAGGTAGATATTGCTTCATGTTTTCAAGAAGTTATTTCTTCTTAAAAATTCATTTGCAGCATTCTTCTTTATCTACTGAGTAGATTCCAAGTCACTTTTCTAAAGAATGAATATACTTGGAAATTTCTTCTATAAAGTGTGTTATTTGCAAAAAGTTTTTATGTTGAAGTCCTCTCTTTAATCTTGCACATATCATAGAATCATCTTCAGAGAGACCAAGATTATCATAGTATTTACAATAATGCCAGGATTTTTCATACTCAACATTTTGTCTAAAAATCCTCTAAGATTAATATCTCCAAATTCTTCTTTAGAATCTTTTAATCCAGGTTCATTAAGAAGATCATAAAAAAAAATTCATCAATGAATTCTTCTTCCTTTGTGACCTCAGAACTTCATTATTGCGAAAAAGCTAGGTCATATTTTTTAGCTTCCTTCTTAGTTAGATTAAACTCTGTAGCTCCAATAGCTCTGTGATTAGGTATTTTTTATTTTATTTTCTACCAATCTAGTTTTTGTTCTTTTGAACTAAGGATGTTTCTTTTCATTTTTTTGAAGGAACCAAAGTATTTACTCTCTTTGCTTTTTTGTATTCTTTTGTTAGGGTTTACCAATTCTTTTGAAGTTGATGTGTCTTTTTTAATTGAGGTGTTCTATAGAAACATGACTAATATGTTTATACAGCCAACGAAGACTAACCTTAGACACCTTATTTTTTTCATCCTCACAAGACCAAAGCTTACACTTTTATTCACTTTTATTCTCTTTTCTTTTCTACTTCTAAGGACATTATTTTCTTAAAAGCCCTTATCTTTTGTAAACCCAGCAAAGTTTATTCCTAGCAGTAAGACTAATTAATGCTAATCGCAATTACATGGATCACTCAAGTAATATAGTAATAAGTAAAATATCGTCCTACTAAGATTAGTTGTCGAATGCTATTTCACTTAATTAATTATTTGTCTAAATGAACAATCAAAGTTAAATTATAAATTTCTTAAAGTCAAATTGAAATCCTAAATTAAACTAACAAGATTGATACAATGCAATAATAGTCAAACAATTAATGTAAATACATGTACTAGAGTTTCATATTTCACTTGTTTCAAATACTAACTCATAAACGTCCTACTTTAACCTAACTTGAATCATGCACACGATGCTTACCTTCTAATGTCCTTATAATTCTCTCTCAAGCAATTATAAGTTTATTTAATTAACTTAATTGTTAGCTACAATTTATAGGCCCTCGCTTCATGTCAGTGTCAATTATTGCATAATTTTATATTTAATTTCCATAGGATTTATTATCATTTCTTTAGATTTTATTATTTATAATTAGTGTTTTTAGGATTTTAATTTATTAGCTTGATTTTATTTCCTTTTTAGTTTCCCAGTTAATTTATGCATTTTTGGTATGTTTTTGTAGGAATTTTACTTTCCTGAAGAGTCCGGGATTAGAGTCAATCATTAAGGAGCTATTTTATAAAGTTATTTTCCTCATTGAAGGAGGTTTTGAAGGTGAAAAATTATTGTTTTGGTCCTTGGACGAATTTAGGGTATTTTTCTCTATAAATAGAGGATTTTAGCTTTAGGTGAAGAGAGTTATTGGAGGAGAAAAAGCATAAGAAACCCTAGAATATTGAAGGAACAAGAATTTGAAGATTAAAGCTTGAAGATTAAAAATTAAAGCTTGAAGATTGAATATTAATTATAATTAGTTCTTTCTTCTCTTTCTGGTACTTTTATTATGGGTTTTTCTTGTGAATTCTTGGAGATTATTTATAATATGTTAGGCCAAATATTCCTTTGTTAGGAATTAATGATCCAAACATGATCTAAGCTTCCAATTAAATAAATTCATTAGTTGTTGCATATTGTGTTTATTAATCTTAATGCTTGTTGTTGTTTGGCCACCAGTGAGGGATTATGCATTGAGAAATAGTAATTATAATAGACCTATAAACACAAGTTTAACTTAACTCAAAATTAGAGATAAATTAAGTTGATTAAATTCTCATTGGGTTGTGCTTCATAATTCATGATTTTAATATCTAGGTGTTTGGATTGCAATGAGAATTAGGTCTTTATTACATTGATTGATGATTGTGAATTTAAATTAATTGATACTTCAGAAAGATTGATTGATGCTTTAGAAAAAGTTGGGATTTGCATAGCTAATTAAGTAGTATATTCAGGTAGTTTAGTGATTGTGAGGTAATTTAATTCCTAGCAAGTTGTGATTATTGATTGTTTATTCTTTAGATTTGAAAGTTATTTTTATTTTATAGGTTTCTTTATTTGCTATTTAAATTTCATTCAAAAATTCCTTATTCGCAAGCTTTAGACAATAAAGAATTAGGTTAATAGGTGATTAGAACGAGTCTCTGTGGAAACAATATTTTTTATACTACTTGTCGATACCATGCGTTTATGGTTTTGCACAAACGCTTCACTAAGCATAACTTAACAAATCATCAATTAAACTTAAGTACCAAGGTAATTCATGAAATATTGATAATCAAAAGGTATCTCTACTCAATTTATGCTAATAGATTCTATTCTAAGGTTAAGATTGATCATCTCTTAGTCTCATAACATTTTAACAAATTATTCAACATAAAATATTAAGCGTTTACCTTGTATTATCTTTCAATCTTAACACACTTTTAATCATAAAAATAGAAATATAAAATCACAAGAACAAAATCCAAATGCAAGAAATCAAATTAGATTTAAGCAAAAAGTAAGAGTCATTACATCCTCGAGCTATTTAGATCACCCTATAATGAAAATCTAGCCAATTATATTTATGATTAAAAGAATACAACTTATAAAAGCTTTTGCAAACATCATTAAAGAATACAATAAAAAGAGATTTAAAACCCCTTAGACTTAATCTTGAAGCCCTTGAATTACTTGAACTCCAAGAACCACAAGCTGGTAATATGCTAATGATAAATGAAACTTTTGGTGTTTTTGAATGCAAAGAAATGATATAAAATGCTTAGAATGTGATCGCGATATTGTATTCCACTCCCCAAGGGAATTGAAAGTAAATTTGCCTTGAAAATTTAAATTCTAGTCAAATTAAGAGAACTAGTAATGCCCTTGAAACCTTATGTAATGACCATTACTATTTTAAGTGATATTTTTATCATGGTCCTTACCTTATATGTCATGCCCATTACTATGCTTCAAACCAATTCGTCACAGCCCTGAAGGTATGGGTAACAGCCATTACCCTTACTTACTTCAAAATCACCACTTGTAGGCCTTATATAATGACTATTACTCATGGTATAATGTCCCTAAGGACTTTAATTCACTTTTCCTTGCTTGATTTGGCATTGGTTGATCTCCACTTGATTCAAATTCGAATTCTAAGTCTCTAAACCCTATAACACATGGAAAGATACATCAAATACATCGAAAATATCCCAAATACATATTCGAATATAAAATTTCAAGTTAAACAAATTCTAATATTATATGAATTATGCTAAACTTAATAAATTACTTAGTAAAAACCCTAATTCTACATGAAATTTAAATTAATTAGGTAAAACCCTAAAGCAACACCTTTTAACCATTATATATCAAATAATCACACTATAATAAGTAAAATTAGTTAAATAACAACTTAAAATAAGCACAACCATTTGCAAAATCAAAAAGCTTATGAGAAAGAGAATCAAATATTACATTTTAATCAGACAAAATATATTCAATATCGAATTTGTAATAACTAACCCATTCTTGCAACCTCAAAAGTCTAGTTTGCCTAGCCTCTTTATATTTCATATTTATAAACCTTATAACATAGTTCAAATCTATTTTCAAAATGAACCTTTTTGGTGCTAAAAAGATATAAAATGTCTTAATGCTATTTTTTACAGCTAAGACTTTCTTTTCATGAATTGGAAACTTATATCCTATCTATATTTTTTACAGCATTTTGGTTCCCTTTTATATATTTTTTAAAAAGTTTGTATCCTGTCTTTGCCCTTAAGATTGGTTCTTCTTCTAATAACTGAAAAGTCCCTAGAGGGGGGTGATAGGGCTAAAGAAAATTAAAAAAAAATTAATAAGGATCAAGTGCAAATTAAGAGATTAAGGAGAAGAGAGAATTGGACACTTGATTTAAGGAGTTCGGTCTTGCAAAAATCTACACATGCACCTAACTTATCCCCATGTTAGGATTTGGCAAACCCATAACTAATCTACTCACTTTTTTAGATTGATTACAATAGAGTTTTTGAGGCTAAACTCAAACCTTTACAATCAAGCTTTTCTTAAATAAGCTTTAACCACAATCCAAAAATCCTAAGTATTTTATGGCTTACACTTGAACCAACTCCTCTAAACTTAGTTCTTACTTTCCTTTTGTAATTAGAGAAAAGAGATAAAGAAGAAACTAATCTAGAACCTAACCCACATTCAAGGGTTTGAAAGAATAATTAAAGAAATTAGAATAATGCTTTTGAATACAGTTGATGCTAAGAAATTAAATGCTCAACTACTTATCTAATCTCTTAAATGATGTTTTGAGAGGTGTATGTATAGTTGATGATCAAAAAATAGTTGTTTGAGAGCTTTACCTGTGTTTTCAAGCTTCACCATGCTCATTTTATACTATTTTTACTTTTTGTAGAGTTTTGATGAGTTACAATCATGACCATTGAGAAATATAGCTATTGGGGCCATTATATGATTGTTGAACCTTTGACAGTTGGACCATGACCTAGGTCACAATCGTCATATAGGATCGTGAGGGTCACTGTGCCTTTAGCCTTCATTGTCTTCCTTTGAGTTATGCTGATGAGACTAGATTATGACCTCCATCACAATCATGATCATGATCATGATCAGGACCGTGAGGGTCACTAGATGAAAGCCTTAATCATGCTTCATATAGTTAGGGTTGTGATCATAACTTGTCATGCTCATGATCGACTTCTTACGATTGTAACATAGATCATGAGGGTTATTGAATTAATTTTTACTTCTCATCTTGTTCAATCATGGTCTTGTTTAACTTGATCACGATCATAACCACCTTATCATGAACATGGTTACAGTCGTGACACCGACCGTGAGGGTCACATCTTGATGCTTTTCTTCAATTTTTAAGATTGGAAAAGCCTTTTAATTTTTCCTAAATAATACACACTTGGAATACACATATTAGTAACTCAAAATTGAGTTTGTTAAAATAAAAATAAGATAGATTAGGCCTTAATCATGCAAATGGCCAACATATACCTCGTGGGTTTACTAGACCGTTTTCTTATCTCTATCTCTTCTCAATATTTTTCTTTTGTAATAGCCTTTGAATTTTTCCTTTTAAAATAATATTTTATTCTAGATTATACATTTATTCTAAAAGAACACCTATATCTTTTGAGAACATTATTCAATCTGAGGACAACAACTCTTGTTGAAATAAAGAAGGCATTTATCATCTTGCCCTACTTTGAGTTAAATGCATATGTTTCTCATGGCATACCTTCGACTATTTTTTCTTCGTTCATGAGAAGTTGATAGGCATTTTTGCTAATTTGAGCCAAGGCTCTAGAAGTTAAGCAAAAAATAATTCTAACATGTGTTATTGAGATGTCATATCAAGATTATAATTATTTTTGAAATTCATAGGCAAAATTGTCAAAATAATGCATGATGTCAAAATAATGCATGATACATATTTGCAATTTCATCAAGGTCATTATTAATTGTTCTTTTTCTAGTGACTCTATAGATAAAGAAAAAAATGTAAAATTCTCTTTTCAAAGCATATACCACTATAACCAGAACTCCATTTGTTAAGACTTCTTTGTCTATCTCTTCTTTGATTGGAATATGAACTACTAGTAAATCTCGGTGTTTTTTTGCATTGCCAACCATGGTGACTTTGTACAATTTGTAAGTGCATGCTGGAGTGTAACTACTAAATTTGATCGTAAATCTAATCATAGTAATCCACTCATCTATTCTTTCAAACACATGCTTTTCAATCGAGATTTTGTAATTGCATGTAAAAAATTTATATATGGACAATGTTTTCTTGTGAAGAAATTAAATCTGAATTAGAAAAAGCCAAAACATAATGATAAGATTAAAAAAGTGTCAAATTAATAGCCATTTTTGGTAATTTATTGGTGGATTAATTTTTTAACAAAATTAAAGGATGAAATATTGAAATGTGGTAAATAATTACATATTTTTCTTTTCTATAAAAAAATTGTTATTGGTTGATGTTTTTGTTTCGATTGCTTGTAAGAAATAAATAATTAAAAAAAACATAAAGCTGAGTGAGTCAACCGTCAATGGTTGGCGAGAGAGAGGGTCCAAAAAGGCCACCAGACATGAAAGAGAAGAGAAACTAATGGCCATAGACTCTTCTTTTCATCACTTTCTTCCAATCTTCCGTTCTATAATCTCATTTCCAAAAGCAAAGAGAAGCCATTTTTATCTGATTCTGTTGTCTCCCCGCAACTATTAGCACGTAAATTTGCTCTCTGTCATAATTTACTCTCTCATAATTTTTGCTCCCCATTTTAAAGTAAGACTGTTTTTTGAAGCACAAGATCTGTGCTTTTTTCTTTCCTTGATTTTGAGTTTGGGTTTTGGAATTGCTAAAGTGAGGAGGTGAGGTGTCTATTGGATGGGACTTTGCTGTAGCAATCGAATCAAGGCTTATACTCCTTCTAATACAGGTACCCTTTTCTTTTCTTCTTATTCTTTTTTTTGGTTGTTGGTGAAATGGGTATTCGTTTTTACTGTTCTTAATTTCTTGACTGGTGTTTTCTTCTTCTTTTTTTCTTTGAACTGGACTGATGTTGTTTTTCATGTTTTACTTTCTTGGTTTTTCATGTTATTTTTAGCTGTTCTTTATGTTAGCTTTCTTGTGTTTCCCTTGTATTTGGGCACAATAGCCATTAATACATTCAAGGTTCTTGGTAGGACTTGCAAATTCTTTTAACTATGTTGTTAATTTTTTGGCAGTTGTTAGTTTCAATTTACAAGGCTTTTTGCTTTAGTTGATGGGTTGATGAATTCTATTATAGCAGTAGTTTCAACAATTTTTTGTTTTATGGTTGATTCTAATTTTGTAGCTTTGAGATTTGCCTTTCTTTGTGAGATGTTATAAAGTTTTGTGAGATTTGCCTTTCTTTTTGTTTTATAGTTTATATTGTGAACATAACTTTTAGAGAATGTGTAATCTGAATTAGAGAAGATGCCATAGTTGTGCTTTCGCAAGCAAATTTTATTTATTTTTTTAATCTCTTGTGTAGGACTAAATTCAAAAAATGTCAGCAAAGATGGAAGGAATTTGAGTAGTTCAAGTAGTAGAGTCTCCTCATCTTCTATACCTCACACTCCCAGGAGTGAGGGTGAGATCTTGCAGTCATCGAACCTGAAGATTTTTACTTTCGCTGAGCTGAAGAATGCCACCAGAAATTTCCGACCAGATAGTGTACTAGGGGAAGGGGGATTTGGTTCAGTTTTCAAAGGGTGGATTGATGAGCAGTCTCTTACAGCTACCAAGCCTGGTTCTGGCACTGTGATTGCTGTAAAGAGGCTTAACCAAGAAGGATTCCAGGGCCATAAAGAATGGCTGGTCAGCAATAAAATTCAACTCCTTGATTGTTTTTGATAGTTTTGGGTTTTTATTTTTCATTTTGAGGCGCTGTCTTTTTGGCTTCAGTTCATACCTGTTTTTTGTCGTTAAAGAATGAGGATCCTTAGTTTTAAACATCTCTTTGGAATAGAGGGTACTTTGGCATTCAAAAGATATTTGCAAATCTACTTCATTTTTATCCAAAATCCTTACAGTTGTTACTGAATCTATCCCATAAAATGGCCATAACAATGTCCAATAATATTTGTAATGCTTTTTTAGTATCAGTTGGATGATGGTATTCTAGATGTAATTTTCATGACCTTGAGTGTTTGAAAAATTGTTATGATCTCAAAAGCTGATTTTTCGCATTCTTTTGAACATATAGGCGGAGATAAACTATCTTGGGCAATTGCAGCATCCGAATCTTGTTAAGTTGATTGGTTACTGCTTTGAGGATGACCATCGGCTTCTGATATATGAATTTATGCCTCGTGGTAGCATGGAGAATCATTTATTCAGAAGTGAGTTTCTCACATTGTTTGTACTAACTGCTAGTTTCAGTTTGTTAATTATAGAAAGGTTAGCACAATGCCACATTCACTGCATCAAATGTATTTTTTTTTTTACCAAGTGTTAGAAATATATTTTAACAGGGGGGACTCACTTCCAGCCACTTTCTTGGAATATTCGCATTAAAGTTGCTCTAGGTGCAGCAAAGGGGCTTGCATTTCTTCATAGTGATGACACAAAAGTTATTTACAGGGACTTTAAGACCTCTAATATCCTGCTTGATTCAGTACGTAATTTAGCTTGATTCTTTTTTTCTCATAATGTGTCTGAATTATGGGATCAAGGATTGATTTGAACTCATCTGCTTCTTGTTGCTTTTCGCTCCATGTTCGCAGAACTACAATGCTAAGCTTTCTGATTTTGGCTTAGCCAGGGATGGGCCAACTGGTGATAAGAGTCATGTCTCTACTCGAGTCATGGGAACTTATGGATATGCCGCGCCAGAGTATTTAGCCACAGGTGAATTTCTTTATGTATCTTCTCATAAATAACACCTTTCTTATATGAACCTGTTTAGCATGCTTCAGTTTTCTGATTTAGTGTTTTTCGGAGTGATGTCTGAATAATTTAGTTTATATCTTTGACCATCAGAAGTGTAATAGGTTCCCCTAATCTTAGGACATTGTGTGCATTTGGGTACATGTGCATGTGAGGGTGAGATAGTGAGGTGAGTGAAAGATTCAACTAGTAGAAATCTATGCAAAGGAAGCCTATTTAAACATTATGTTTTCCTGTCGGTCATTCTCCATGTGTCATAGTGTAGTTCAAAATTTTTACTTGAGACTTCTGTGTATGTAAATCTCTTAGGAATTGCACCTTTGGAAATGTTGCATATTGATATCTAATTACACTTTTCATGTTATTCTGATATTTAATTTTATTTTTCATATTCGTCTAATAATCAATAATTCTTTTCAATTGTATTTTGATATTGAGAAGGCCATTTGACTGCAAAGAGCGATGTATACAGCTTCGGAGTTGTACTTCTAGAAATGTTATCTGGCCGACGAGCTATAGACAAGAATCGACCAACTGGGCAACACAATTTAGTGGAATGGGCAAAACCTTACCTTACAAACAAACGCAGAGTTCTCCATGTTTTGGATTCGCGTATTGAGGGCCAGTACTGTCTCAATCAGGCTCAGAAGTTGGCTAATCTTGCAGTTCAATGCTTAGATGCAGAACCAAAGTTCAGGCCAAACATGGATGAAGTGGTTAAGGAATTAGAACAGCTTCGAGAATCTCGGAAGAAAGAGAAAAATACAAGTGCTCATAAAGACACCAATGGCGGACATGTTTCTTATCCCCGGCCATCTCGATCCCCTCTTTTTGCTTAGAGAGGGATAAGATTTTTTGACATGAATATAATGGAGCCGTGGGATGGGGATACGGAAGTATTTGGGGAGTTTGCCTGCCTGCCTGTGACATTTGCTCGCAAATCATGTGTTTATTCTATTCTGTACAGTTTTTTGCTACATTTTGCATGTAGTATTTAAGCCTCTGTTTTGGGATGGTTTCTGCCTGCCATCAGAAGGATGGTGCACAGATTTTTTTTTTTTCTCGACTTTGCTGCAATATTCTGTAATTGGAAACAGCCATAGAAATGAAAAGGCTTTTTATGCGAGTGTATAATTTAAACTTATTTTCTGCTGGCCTTTGTATTTTGGCAGAATTGATGTATAATTGTCCCGTCTTGCCACAAGTTATCCATTTTATTTCAATATTTTGAGACTAGAACTGCCATCCTTATGCCCATCATTTTTTTCTTGTCAATATCAGTGCGTGGCATTTGGATTTTGATTTGCAGGAGATGCTTGAAGCATGCAGCGTCCTCCAAGCAGAGACAAGTGAAGCCAAGCTCTAAAAATTGAAATATAAAATTATTCTTCCTGATAGACTAATGTTTGAGAGAATAATAACACTGCAATGTTTTTCATGACGAATGAATACCGAATTTGAATTAAGTGAACACAATCAAATGGTTAATGGAACATTTAGGGATGGCACAAAGCAAACTGGATAAAATACTGTGGTTCAATCCTTGACTCCTATCCCAAACCAAAAAATCATAAAGGCTTTGCAGTGCAGAGAAAAAAAAAGTTTTCTCATGTCATCCATCTTCTCTATAATTAGGAAAATGAGTTAGTTTATAATAAAGAAGAAATTACAAGGAGATACATTCAGCAGCATCACTCAGATTATATCAGCTCGTTATCATTCTAACACCTAGAAGAATTCATTCTACTTGGTCCGCCTAAATGAATGGTAAAATATCCTGTCACAGGGCAAGCCATTAGTTAAGAGCATGATTCGATCCCCCCACCCCTTACTTTCCCACTTTTAGCCATTTGTTAAAAAAAAAAAAGATTGTTCTATTTTCACTTGTTTACCAGAATAGACCATGCATTTATATACATAAACAGACAGATTCTTCCGCTGTTTCCATCAAATAATCTAATCTGTATAACTAACTAACTTCAAATTCATATTCATCATCCATCTATGTCACTTGTAACCTACTCGTAGCCTCAAGAATTCAATAGAATGAGCAGATGTTTAAAGAAAGTTCCCCTGCAGAGAACCTAGCTAAACTAAACATTATGTTTCAGCAACACCAAAAATAACTCACCAGAAAACATTGGATTAGAAAAAAGACTGTTATGTTGTTGTACAGGCTGAAAAATCCCACAGCAAATGAAAAAGAAGAAATGGTGCAGTTTTTTTCAAAATCAAATGGTTCATCGACCCAACAAGGCAACACGATCCTTCTGTATCACCTGTGTCACATTGATGTCAAACAGTTCACATCGTATAGGCATCTCCATCTCATAAAAGGGGTTTTTTAAGACATAATCTGTGTACAGTTCATAAATGACCTTCAAGAGACCCTCCATGTGCGGGGTTCCAGGTTCACAGACCACAAAAAACTTTGTCCCTGTAAGGGGCAATTCAATAGATTTAGAACAACGAATACAATATGCAATTCATTCCATTTTGCAGACCAGCAGTAACAATACATCCATCCACTGCAATTGAATTGAACTGAGTTGAGTAGGAACGAACCAGTAAGGGACTGAAAACAATGGAGGTCAAAAGTATCAGCTTCAAGGAGCTCAATCCCTGAACACCCAACAATCGGCGAAAGCTGCTGAGATATTGCATGCATCGAATGCCATAAACTCGCCACTCTCAAGCTATCATTTGTATCCATCCTTCCAGCAGATCCATAATCCTAATTATATATATATTTTTTCAAATATTATCATCAACATCAACATCAACATCAAAATAAAAATAAATAAAAAAAACACCTAACCCATTTCAGAGTTGTACAAAAATCGAAGAATTTTTGTTTACCTTGTAGAAGATCAAACCTCCTGATTTGTTGATTATGTATAGACTGTAAATCGCTGCCATTTTTTTCCCAGTTCCTAAACAGATCCAAACGGTTCAAATTCTTTGTTGTTTTTTAGGTTTGAGCTATTATTATTATTATTATTCTCTGCACTCGGTTTCCCCTAAGCTCTCCTCAACGTCGCAGAATCTCCACCGCACGTGCTATGTGATCTACGTCCAGTTCGGTGTAGTGATTGGCAAATGTTGCGCCACGTGTTGCTGTATTAAAGAGGTAGGTGAAAAGCAGTTACATAGAATATACATACAAATACATAAATTTAAGAAACTGCTGAGTTGAGCAAAGAGAAAGATGATGATGGAGCTTGAAAAGCCAACAACAACGATAGAGATCAAAGGTCTACGGTTCACTTACCCAGGAATCGACGGACATCCGCCGCCGGGCTCTAAGCCTTTGATTGACGATTTCAATCTCACTCTCAGCTCAGGCGACCGGTGCCTTCTTGTTGGATCCAATGGCGCTGGTCAGTATGGCTTCAATTCAATTTTATTGATTTTTTTGAATTTGAATTTGGTGAATTGAAACAAAAATTGAAAATAGGGAAGACTACGATATTGAAGATATTGGGAGGGAAGCATATGGTGGAGGCTGATATGGTTCGAGTGTTAGGGAGGTCTGCTTTTCACGACACCGCTTTGACATCTTCTGGTGATCTCTGTTATCTTGGAGGAGAGGTCAGCTTTCCTTATCTACCAGCTTCTTCTTTTTTTTAAAAAAAGTTTAGTTTAGTATAGAATATCATGTTCCAACAATTGCATTGATGCAAGCATGAATTTAATGTAACTTCTGTTGTGATTTCATTTCTGTTTTTTGAAATGCCAACATAAGAGTGTGTTTGGTATAATTGAATTCCACATAATTCATTTGCAATTTCAAATAACGTGTGTTAGGTTTAAATGAATGGTGTAGAACTTATTTGCAATTTTAAATTTTTAAATTTGTGGAATTGGTTATAACTATGTCAAATTCTAACAAAATGGTTGGAATTCCTAAGCCATTTTTTGGTTCAATTCCATTAAGGAATTCATTTCATTTGGAAATGAAAAAGGAAATAAATTTTTATTAATTAAGTGTGTTTGGTTTAAATGAATAATTTATAAAATTCATTTGAAATGAATTCCATATTTTGCTATATTGTGTTTGATATAAATCTTGAATTCATGTTTTTGTCCAATATGTCCTTTTAAATATAAAGATGCTTTTGAAAATAAAAGTAAGAATGAGTGTTTTAGTCATTTAAAAGTATAGACTTAAAATTTATGGGATTCATTTGGAAATTCTAACCATTTTGATAGAATTTGGTTTAGTTATAATCAACTCCACAAATTAAAAAATTTGGATTTGCAAATGAATTCCATAAAATTTTATGAAATTCATTTATATCAAACACACTCTAAATGAATTCCATAACTTTTAAATCTATATTTCTAAAATAATTAAAATACCCCTTATTATTTTTATTTTCATCTTTCTCTCTAGAGGGTTCTTTTTTGACCAAAATTAAAAATTAACTTGAATTCTAGGTTTATAACAAACACATTATAATAAAATATGGAATTCATTCGAAATGAATTTCATAAACTATTCATTTGAACCAAACACACTTTATTAATTAAAATTCATTTGGAAATGAAATGATTTCCTTGGTATTGAACCAAACATAATGTAATTATTGCATTTTTGTACAATCCAAATGTGGGATTGTAGAATTGAACTGAAATGCTTACAAGAGAATGATATTATATTTATGGTTGATATTTGATTTTATATGCCGACTACTGTATTTTATTTTTTGTTTGTAGTCGTACAGTATTCATATGTGAAATGGTCCTGTTGCTTCGGCCAAAAACTTCACTAATTGCACATTGTATGAGAACTTTGAGATTGTTGCACTTGAAATTTATCTCTGAATCATGTTTCTCTTATGCAGTGGAGACGAGAAGTTGCTTTTGCTGGGTTCGATGTTCCCATACAAATGGATGTTTCTGCAGAGAAAATGATATTTGGTGTAGCAGGAATTGATCCTCAAAGAAGAGATGAACTAATCAAGGTAGTTTTCAATCTACCTACTCTTTATAGTCCAAAAGCTTTTTTGCCTCAATCTGGCTAGTGACCATTGCCTTTATCTTTGGACTTTTGATGTTCACTTATACTCTCTCAGTTCATTGACTGAGTAATCATATAACCTGCACTGCAAATTAGCAATGTAAGTTAGCTTCCTATCATAGGATGTGCATTTCAACAATATGGACTATTTTGTGATCTATGTCAGAGAAGTTCTTTTATGTTGCTTTGTTACTCTGATCCACAAATTCTCTGGTTATTTTTTTCTATTTTGAAATTAAAGTATGTAAAATGAAACTAGAAACATCTAAACTCAAGTAATATAACTGCGGAGAAACAACCATCATTTCTTTGCATTCCTCATGAGGTATTTATGTTCCATTTCTCAACATAAAAAGATGCATTTATTTGTTAACCAAATAAGTCAAAGCAGTGTTACTCTTGAAGGTGGTCAAAAGAAGTTACATAGCTGTTTCCTTGGGTGTGTTCTACCCCCACTGATTGTCAAGAATCTTATGCTGTTTTGATATTTTGTGTCCAATGTCAATATGAGAAAGAACCTTTGCTTTATGGTTGGGTTAGGTATTAGATATTGATCTGTCATGGAGGATGCATAAGGTTTCTGATGGCCAGAGAAGGCGAGTACAGATTTGCATGGGTCTCCTAAAGCCATTCAAGGTATGCCATCTTTTGCATCATACCTCACCAAAAACAATTACTTGTCGCTTTTTTGCTGTGTATCTAAATGCATTTTCTCGTTTTATTTCCATAAGCTATTGAGGTTAATTATATAAGGTTAGCTTTTTTTTTTTGTCCCCTGTGCTTGTCAAATAAAATTCATCTCATCTACATTCTTTATTTATGTAGGTGCTTCTGCTTGATGAGATAACAGTTGACCTAGATGTGCTAGCAAGGGCTGACCTACTAAAGTTTCTAAAGAAAGAATGTGAAGAAAGGGGTGCCACAATCATTTATGCAACACATATATTTGACGGTCTAGAGGAGTGGCCATCACATATTGTACATCTTGTTTCCTTCTATAGCTCTTTGCACTCATTTGTAGCAGTTAGCTTTTCAGTGTCTTAATCACTTCTCCGTGTCTAGGTGTACGTGGCTCATGGAAAGTTGCAATCAGCAATGCCAATGGCGAAAGTCAAGGAGATTAGTAATATGTCGCTTATGGTCAGTTGTAGCATCCAATTTTTGAATTCAGCATTTGGGTCTGTTGCTTGTTGAAGGCATCACAGAATATTTGTTTTCTGAACTATTCTATATGCTCTTGTGGTTAATGCTCTGATAGCGTGGACTTGCAGAGAACAGTGGAGAGCTGGCTGAGAAAAGAAAGAGATGAAGAAAGGAAGAGAAGAAAAGAAAGAAAGGCAAATGGTCTTCCAGAATTTGAGAAACAAATGGATGGAAGTCGAGTCACTGGGGATCCAGCTCGTGTTGCTGTTCGTGTTATGAACAATGGTTGGGCTGGAGGAAGACTTCATTCTACCCTAGCGGGTGAAGAGAACTTCTTCTTAAGCTCAAATAGAGTCCTGAGATAATTCCAATACGGAACAATTGGTTCCAGTTCTCGGATACCGTTTGTACACATTTCACACGCACCTCCACTCTCATGTACTTGGAATATAATTGGCAAATTAATTCACAAATTCTTATAGAGAAAACTTTGAAAAATGAATTAAAATAGAAGAGTCTGTATCATTGCATTCATTTAGTGAAAATGCATAGGCAATGGATGCATGATTTATTTTGTAATAACCAATTTTAGTATGAAGATCAATAAATTTGCTAAATATTATATATCTTCTTGTCATCTACTTTCTAATTGCTCATAACCTGACCTCAGGCCAGGAAGGGTGGTTCGTATCCTGGTGTTGCAGGCAGTCGATCAGGCTATTAACAGGCTGATATGTTTGTATTGTCTTGTGCAGCCCTTGAATTGGTGTTGCATCATAAAACATGCATCACACTGTGCAACTTTAATCCATACATCGTAAACATGCCTTAAATATACTACTGTGATGTTTGAAATAAGCAATGTTAAGGCTTGCTTATTATTGGTACTTTGAACTTTTATCGGAGGCTTTGTCTTCCGTGGGACGGTAGGATTAGGACCGGGGCATGCGGCCTGCTTGCCGAAGCTTCACCATTACTGTAGGGAGATTGTTGTGTATACCTAGAGTATTACATCCGCTACTTGAATGAATGATTTATATTTTAATATTTTAATTTAATCAATAAAAATATAAATGTCTCTGTATAAATTTAACCGTTTGATGGAATGCATCCCAAGTGGACAAAAATTCCCCAATAAGGTAAACTAGGCCGGATCATAATTGGCATAAGTAACACTTTGAAAAATACTTGCTTTAGCAAATAGACTCAAGATGCCGTCTTAGCTCAGAGGTAGAGCGCATGGCTTTTAACCATGTGGCCGTGGGTTCGATCCCCACAGACGGCGGCATGTCGTTTGCTTTTTTAAACGTTTAAATTCATCAGATGAACAAAGGCAATTTAATTTCTTTGGCGAAGCAAATTGCAAGGAATTTGTACCTTTCTCTTGTTACCGAAAGTTTCTTCGTTTCTTTCTTTTTGAGATGACAAAGATAGAAGAAGATAAGGTATAAATGACGTTCTTTGTTCACTAGCTACAACACATGGGTTGGCTTCTTTTTGGGCTTAATCAGACATCTTAACCAATCACCGGCCTATTGTTTGAGGAAATTTGAGTGGGTGGACGGTGTTCTTACTTTTGTTTTTCCATTTTTATTTGTTTCATTTTTGTCCCTCTCCTTTTTCACTTTTGTTTTTTCTTTTTTCTTTTTTCAATTTTGACCTTTTTTTTTCTATCTG
>CATIWM010597635.1:0-15236 GCA_949671775.1 Mallotus repandus | reverse complement strand
ACTCAAAAACAAACTTAAAAAACTGAAAATAAACTAAGAAAAAGTAAAAAAAAAAAAAGAAAAATAACCAACAAAAAAAAAGAGATGAAAAGAAAAAGAAGAAGAAGATAGAAAGAAGAATATCATAGTTTTGAAAAAGTAATTTTGCGTTTTTTAAAAGATCGTGATTTTGAAAAAAATGTTAAGTCAATGGTAGTTTTGTAAATATTTTTTCTTTGTTAGTCATTCCTAAAAATATCCCAAGAAAATCTATTATATAAACAGAAAAAAGACTATTAACTCACTTAAATAAAAATTTTGTTCAAAGCTAAGAAAATTTAAAAGGTATTATCTTTTTTATTCTCTTTAATTATATCGTTCATAATTAATATTCACATATAATTTTCTTATTATATATATTATCAGTTTTTTTATTATTCACTATATGTGTAGTTGTTAAATATGTGGTAATTGTTTAATGATGATATGCTAATTTATAATGTGTAATTGTTTAAATTTGTGCCAATTGTATGAGATATTCAATTCTTGATGATGTAGCTACATACTTCAACTCTTTTTATATTTGTTGGTGCAATTTTTTATTTTTTGGCTATCCGGGTTGGATTCAATGTGTGAACGTGCCAGAGAATTAATTTCTCAAAGAAAAATTAAACTTCTATTCAGACAATATAGATTCTCAAGCTCATTTACCACAATTTGCTCGAATTCCAATAATATTTTTTTAAATTTAATAAAACTGATATGAAAATGAAGCTTTGGAATAATAGAAAAGAAAATTTTTTATATTGGTGGAAACTAAAGCAAGATATAGAAAATAGAAAAAATTATTCAAGACAAATAGAGCTTTTTTGTATGTAAACTGAAAATTTGTTGAAATTTATGATTGTTTGATGATTGACCGGTGTTGATTGATGATTGTTGATAATAATGATTGTTTGATGATTGACTGGTGTTAATTGATGATTGTTGGTTGATGATAATGATTATAGATGATTGGTTGTCTTGTCTTCCTTGCTTTTATAGACATTCTTACTTATAGGCTACTTCTCGAAGAAATTCCAAAGAATTTCATTTCATTAATGCTTCATAGTTCCTTAGACTCCTGAGCGTGTAATGTTTACTCGAAAATTTTCTTCTTCATCAATGCACCAAATAATTTCAAGAACTTCAAGTGTCTTTCTTCCCCAAGACATTTTTATGAGTTGGACTTTTGATTAATTATGGGCTTGTAGGATGTTGGGCTTCAAATAAAACAAATTATTTTGAGCACAAATAATATTTTTGATGACCAGTACATATATGCAGCTTTTATTTCCTTTCGTAGGTTATGTTAACTCTCTCTCTCTTTCTCTCTCTCTCTCTCTCTATATATATATATATATATATATTTATCGACCCACAACAAAAATTTAATGATGAGAAGTTACAAATTTGACATTCTGTGTAAAATAGCAATTCTTTTGTAGTTAATTTTTATAACTGCTTTCACTTTCTTTTACATTTGTTTTAAAGAACAACGGAAAAATTTCAAATATATTTGTCAGATTTATTTTCACTAAGGCGGTGCCTTACCAAAGAGATGCTGCCTTATCAACTTGAGGTGATATTATATCACCTTAGCATTTTAAGGTGACGTCTCAACGTTGTGGCATTGCCATCTCGCTTTTCTTTCGGTTCTTTTATCATATTTAATCGATATTTTTATTAATATTTTAATTGTCATTTCATTCTTGATAATTCTGAATTGAATCTCTTATTTGTGGGACCTGTATTGACGAAAAGAACGGTTGAAGGGGCAAGGTTTCCCCCATAAACACTCCGAAAGTTAAGTCAGTAATTATATAGGAAAAATAATAATAAAGCAAATATTGTAGAATAAGGGATGTAGAATGAGTGTATGATGAGGTGATGAAATGATGACTTGATGTAGAATATGAGAATGAATGATCCCTCACCCATATAAAATGTAATGAGATGTATACATAGAAAGAGATTGACTCAAACCTCTTAGGAATAAGATTCCTTATATTTGTAATATTGCCTTATTTAGGAGAGAATAAATTTTCTTATTAAGCTTTCTTCTTATTCAATTATTTTTTCTCTTTAGGAATAATAATCTTTATTAGAATAGAATATTGAGATGGAATATCAATTTTTTATGTTGGTTTTTTTTCCAAAACCTCCTTTCCTTTTCATGTTTTTTATTCTATTTATGATGGAACATTTTTATTTTAAGTAATCATGACTATGACCATGATAATTTTAATTCTAGAGTAATCAGTACATCAAATAGAAACTCATTTCTTTATTGATTTCTCTGAATATTTTGGTGATAATTTAGGTAAGTAGAGTTTTAGATATTCCTTCTATTTTATTAAATTCACACTTGCTTAACCCTTATGTGTTTTTTTATTCATTTAGTATTTCTCTTCCACCAAGTAAGGTGAGGAAATTTGTTTATTTAAAATAATTTTTTGTATATTTCTGCATTTCATTTGATTGTTTATTTTCAGAGATTGACTCATTTACTTTCTTGTATGTATTTTGCTTTGTTTTTAGGAGAAATAACCTTTAGTTTACCGGATGAACACACATGAGTAGCATGATGGCTGCTCCTTTTAGTTTAATTTAACATTTAGTTGTTCATTTTCTTTTTTTATTTGTTTATTTTATTGTGTGTGGAAAGGTTGTAATTCATTTCTCCGCCATCCTTTTTTTTGCATGCGTGTTTATTTTTATTTTTATTATTTTATTTCTATTTATTGTGTGAAAAAGTTGTAACTCATTTCTCCTCCCTCATTTCTTTGCATACACTTTTTTGTTTATTTATTTATTTATTTTATTGATGCGGATGGATATGTATAATTTGCTGTGAATCACCCTAAAGTTGCAAGAAAATGGGATTAATTGCAAACTTAAGAAAATGGGATTAATTGCAAACTTACGTTTAATTGTAAAATTTGAAAATTGTTTGGAGACAATCGAAACTTTGCATGTTAAGGAAGAAATAACTTAATAATTAGATGTAATAAAACATAAAACACAAATGGAGGCCAACTAAAAGGTTAGGTGGCTTTTCAAAAGTCTATACTCAATTTCGGAATCCAATCTTTGACGACTGCTACTGGAAAACCTCCATGAAATTTAGTTGCTGTAAAATTTTGTTCGGGTCTTATCCGGGTGACGGCTCAATTGCAACTTGGACTATAAACCTTTATTGTATTTCCTAGTGGGTTTTGAGCTGAACAGTGCCGTGATTGCCAAACACTTGGACGTACGCTAAGCCTACCGCCATTGTAAAAATAGTATGCACATATCCACAACTAATTAAATCTAATTTGTTAATTTAAAATATTTTGGGTAAATTAACTTAGAAAAATAATTTTGAAGTGACTGGATTTTGTTAAAAAATTAATTAGAGTGAATAAGTGAAATTTGCAAAATATTGGACTAATTGACTATAAAATTAATTTTTAAGCTAATTATCTATTGACACCAAGTTTAGGAGGCAAATTGGCTTTCTTACCCCTTGTGCTGTCCAAGTCCAATGATTACGTCGATTTAAGATATAAAAAAAAAAAAAAAACATTAAAGGTTGCAAAATGAAAGATAACAAAATACTTTATTAAACACAAGTGATATTTGATTTAATGGCCAAACTCTTGTGATATTATGTAAAGACCCAGACCCTAATTTGTAATGGTCAAAAAATGAACACCTTGCTGAATTGCAGACAAAACAGCAAATTTTATATTCATTTTATTTTTATGTCTTGGTAGCATCTGTAATCCAAAAGGGTACTTTTAAGACCGTAGAAGCAGCATTATAACTTCTTGTCTTGAACACGGATAATTAGCATGTCTGTTCAGTAATATATTCCAATATACTGTGTAATACATGCGAAATTTTCTTTGCTTATAGCCGCACATATACAAAAACAATCCCATTTAATCCAGATGCATTACATCCGAAAAGCTTAAGTTAATTCTACTCTAACCACAGGTGCCTGATAGTATGCAAATCTATATGACCTTCTGGTTCTTGGGCATGGAGCATGTGCATCTTTCGTATGGTGACCAGAAAAGGTCGAGTTAATTTTACTCAAACCACAGGTGCCTGATAATACGCCTACGTATATGATCTTCTGGTTCTGGGGCATGGAGCATGTGCATCTTTCAAATGTTGGTTGATATAATGAAAATCCCAAGGATTATGAAAAGATGTACACATGCAGATAGAGATCCGCTTAACTCTATGGACCTGCAAACAATTAACAATAGTTAGCACATCTTTTAACTTCGATGAATAAGTTGCATAAAATATCATTTGGCTGCAGAAAAAGAAAATCCCTCAAAAAATCAGTTATCAGTTGGATTTCAATTACTATCCACATGCATCATATTCAGAATGATCATCATAATGCGAAATGTCCATTACAAGAACTGAATTGTAATATGTAACATAAAGTGTCATTTCAAGGAAAAAAAAAAAAAAAAACTCATCCCTAGAGCTGCCCAAACACATCTGGAAGTGTATTTTTTGCAGAATGCATTCATTCTGTACCAAGCACCAAGCAATGACTACATTGCAATACTACAGGTTCATATTGACAAATTATTTCCTAAAGTTTGTTTAACAAAAGATACCACAAATGCAAATCAGAAGTTTGTGCTAGCTGATGTTTGTGGATGCTGTTAACTCTGAATAAAATGAAAGTGTAACGATAGTAAAAGCCAGACCTTTTCTGCTATCCAGTCCTTGTGAGGGAAGTTTCTATCAGCATACTCAAGAGAATAATGCAGCATGTCGACAATTGTCAACTCAGTCACAGGATCACAGCTTTCTACATGTGCAGTAAATTGTACTTATATCCTCTAATTCATCAATCATCAATGATAGAATTACACAATGATTAACTTGACTTAAAAGGAGAAACAATTGGCCAGAGGAACATTGAAGAAGTAGAAAACTTAATCACCTGGAATGTCAAAAATCTGATTTGCAGGTGGAATACCTAGCAGCTCACCCAACTGGACACGGATGCGAGCATGGTCAATTAGTGAAAGCAGATCACCATGCGTGACAATAATAACAGGTTTATAATATGCAATGCAAGGAAGATGGAAACAGAACAAAGGTAGACTCAAATCTCAATACAGAGAACTATAAAAGCTATGGAAGAACTTAAGATAAAATGCATAAAGTGTAGACTGCAGTATCATAATCAATGAAGATCAGAACATGTAATTAATGACTCCAGCATTGTCAGAACAATATGAAATACAATGCAGATAAAACGGTTTGAAATTGAACTGAAGGGTATCATCCTGAACAGATGTGGTTCCCTCATAAGTTTCTTCCCTTTTTCATGAGTTGACTTGGTTTACATTTTGCCAGGAAAAGATTTTCTATTAATCAATTTTCCTAAATGCTGCAGACACCAGAAAATGCAGAAAATATTTTCCATGAAATGAATAGAGCCTAAGAGAAGAAAAAAAAATTGTTTCCTTGTACCTTTGAATGACTAGTATGGACAGTTAAACGTTTTGGCAATTATCTGTGTGCATTCAGTTTCTTCTTCAACTTCACTGTCCAAGGATTTCAGAACTGCAAACAAATATTACAAAGTTAACCATCCTGGTCTCTTTGGATTGACCACCATTCTCACATGATTTACACTTCATTATTTTCTTTAACTTGAACAATCACATGGCCTGGTAAGCAAGTCATAGTGGTGAAGTTATTATTGCAGAAGGAAGCTTGACACCCATGTGTGGTCAGAAGGTCAAACCTGACAATGAGTTCCCCATGTCGAATGCCTTTTATCATCCAATATTTTAGCATTTTAATGTTGTCATAGTTGTCATCCGACAAACTGCAGGTATCATAAAGACGGGAAGAAGTTGAGCCTCTGGAGATCATATACTCCTGGAGTTCCTTCTACAGCAGAAGAGTTTATCTGCACTAAAAGTAAGCTGTAAGTACGGAAAACTGAAATCACGACACTGAACACAGTAAAAATGGACTGAAGATCAAATCTAACTTTTAAATACAAAGGAGCAATCAAAGTGGTACACACATGATACTTGTGCTCTTTGAGGTGTGAACTTGTCATCTTCAAACGCCTTTGATATTCTATTAATTAGGCTGCTTTTTCCAGACCCTCTGGGACCAACCGGTAGAAGCGTAGTAGTTTTTGGGACATTATAGTCACTCAATTTCATGCACCAACCTTTTCCATCCATCCCCCAGGTGTATAACCATAAAATTATCAACAAATTAACTGAAATCCTTGATTGAATTTCCAAATACAGGCAGCAGAAGAATATAATATGTAATCAAAGTATTCTTTTTCATGATGTCACCATTTCAAAATAACAGTTATGATAATAAAAATTATAGCTATTAACAGTCTGATTGAGCCAAAGCAATGTCATAAATCAATAAATAATATTAGTAACTTATGTGCTTTCATGGAAATTAATGCAAGTATCAGGAATTATGATCCTTGAAAAAGCTCAAGTACAGCAGAGTAAGCCCTGAAAGTCAAACCAGTAGCCTAACTATAAAGGCACCCTTGTACATATGCTAAGTTAGCCACACTCCACAAGCACAACCTAAGAATGTAGTTATATGTCTCAAAATGACTAAGCCATTTAATTTCATCACATTTGAAAATTTAGCAACAAATGACAATATCATCCAACACTTACCAGAATGCAATAACCACCGGACATAGCAGAAATGCAAATATAATTTTCAACAAGATTAATGAATGGTTTAGAACATGAATATTATTTGCAAGTAAATAGACACTTTTTCAACACCTTTGGATTAACCTATGCCTGAGTATAAGGTTAAAAGACAAAAAGCTGGATAGAAGCATGGTTAGAACTATTTCTCATACTTTAGCTGATCCACTTTTATGAAGAAAATCAAACATTCTAATTTCATGTTAATAGCTAAGAACCATTACATAAATACCTCAAGATTTTTCTCTTAGCCTCATTCAGGTTGTAAGCTCTACTCCGCAGCTCGTCATAACTCTGCAATACTTGCTCAAAAGCTTTGCATCTCTTCCTCTGATCAGCTTCAAATTCCAAAGAAGAAGTTGAAATTCCACAACCCAAATCCTCCAAAACTCAAGCCATACTCTCTAGTCACAGTTTTACCGCCCAAGTCACTCCTTACAGATTAAAAACCATAACCAGAGTCAACAAAACCCAAAACATACACGGCCTCACCAACAATAAAATTCAATAACAACAGAATTAAACACAAAGGTAATCAATGTTTTCTGGTTTTTTTATTTTTTCCAGAGAAAAAAAATCTGAAGGAAAAAAACTGAGATTGACAGAGGGGTACTTGAGGGATGATGATGATGAAGGTTCAACAACATCTTGTTCTATGGAGGAATAATCTGCATTAAGAATGGGCAAAAGAAAAAAAACTGTATTATAAATACATAAAAGCATTAGCAAACTGTGATGTGGACACAACCAACCAGGAACGGGGAGCCCCCCCTTTTTTCCGCCCACTCTTTGGTCTTAGGAATGCTGGTATAAATGGGAAATTCATGAAAAGCTACAAACCCCACCACAAAGTTGATCGTTGAAAAGCTTTATGGGTATCTGTTTCTTCTGCTGTACGCAAAGAAAATTTGGAAAGAAAGTGGACTTTTGTTTCAGGATTTTCTTGTCAGTTAAGAGAAGTTGGAAGAAGATAAAGATACCACCATTGTCTCTAGGCAAACCAACTAGTGGCATTTAACTTATGGTAATACAGAATGAAGTAAAGACAACTTCTAAGACTCAGACTAAGCAAATACTATTTGCCATGAATGAAGATTCAGGCAATGAGACAGTGGTCCTCCTCTCACTTTAAGACACCTTTATTGTTTGCTTTATCCAGAAAGTTGGGTGTCCAATAATGACCCCAAACTTTTGGAGGGCTTTTGATCTTGATGACGCTTTTGGTTTGAGAACGCAATAAAAAGTCACCAAGCTTGCTGTATCTTAAGTATATTCATCAGAGCATTCGGTTTTGTGCCTGAGAAAACAGAAACAAATCAGAAGAGAAGAAGGTAATAATCAGAATTTAGAAGACAGTGAAGGTGATCTAGAGGAGGAAGGTGCAGAAAGAGACTAGTTAAAATGAGGAAGACGGTAAACTTATATGTAGAACTGGAGCATGCAAGAGAGAAAAAAGAGGAGCCAATGGGCAGAGAATGGTAAGGGAACTAAGGAAGATGGGTACAGTGTTATTAGAACCTGACTAAACAGGCCAGTTCACAAACCAGACAGATAACCTATCTGGTCCAATCTGGTTATGTTTTATAACTTTATATTGCTGTATTTTTTACCTTAAACAACCTTTGTAAAATTGTTTAGAACTTTTTAACTAAATTTGAAGCTTCCTATCCAAATAAAGACCAATCTGAACAGGTCAGCCAGTTGAATAATCATTTATGTCAAAATCAAAATGCGGGGACAATCTAGAAACATGAGGAGCTCAATAAATCAAAGGCAATTTGGAAAATGAGATCACTTCACCTTGAAGTTTAAACCCTTATGAAAGCCTTCAATCTTCAGAAGCATTTCATATGAAAAACTCACTTCATCTTTAATGCACCTCGATGATCTTCAGACAGATCTAGTAAGTTTTTCACAGCAGGATCATCCTCGGACCACAAATTCATTACCAATTTAAGTGTGGTATTATCTGCACCGAACCCCTAACCACGCATTTCACGAATAAGTTCTTTTGCCCTTGACAGATTCTTGTGCTGGAGAAATCCCTGGATGATCACATTATAAGAGCAACTATCTGGTAAGCAGCCATCCTCTTCCATTTTTCTAAAGAAAGTGTATGCATCATCTAGGAATCCTTCTTTGCAATATCCACTGACTATTGCAGTATATGTATGAACACTAGGCTGCAATCCTTCAATGGAAAGACTTAAAAACAGCTGCATTGCATCAGTTAGCTTCCCAGATCTGCACAACCAGTCAATTAGGATAGTGTAGACAACAATGTTGGGCTTCCACATTCTCTTTTGCATTTCATGGAATAGAGTCAATGCCACATCAAGATGCCCATGTTTACAGAAGCCATCTAGCAAAGTTGACAAAGTTAATATATCTGGACAAATACCACTAGCACACATTTTCTTGAAGACTTCATGTGCAGCCAAAGGGCTCCCAGCCAGGCATAAGCCGTGTATCAGACAGGTATAAGAGACAACATCAGGCACTAAACCTCTAAGACGCATCTCATGAAAAAGATGCCTTGCCTGGTCTACCCTTTTGTTCTTAGAAAACCAATTAATCAATATGTTGTAAGTGCGAACATTAGACATACAATGTTTGCTTGTCATCAGATCAAATACCTTTTTAGCTTGTTTTATATTGTTCCACAAACAATATCCATCTATCAGTGAATTGTAAGTAACAACATCATGCTCTATTCCTCTTTGGACCATTATTTCAACTATACCTCGAGCGTCAGAAACCATTCCTTCCTTACAAAATCCATCAACCAATATGCTGAATGTAAGTATATTTGGTGTGATGTTAACATTCAGCATTTCATCAAGTAGAGCTAAAGCTTTCTTCAAAAGGCTAGAATTGCAACAACCATGGATTAAAGAGGTATAAGTGACAACATCAGGCAATATTCCTCGTGTCTTCATTTCCAAGAACATGTCTAATGCCTCAGAAAGGAATCCATCCTTGCAAAGGGCATCAATGATGGTGCTGTAGGCTACCACATTAGGCTGACAGCCTCTCTCAGCCATTTTCTTCAACAAACCAGAGGCTACATGGGTTTTTCCAGTTTTACATAGCCCATTCACAATCACATTATATGTATAATTATTAGGATGATACCCAAGGGCAACCATGTGATCAAATAAATCCACTGCCTAAGCAATTCTACTCTGTTTGCAAAGCCCATTAATTAAGGTAGTAAACATTGTGATGTCAAAATGAAAACCAAGTTTTAAGATTTTCCCAAGAGCAGAGAATCCAAAATCCACAAGATTTAAATTGCAGAAACAATTAATCAAAATACCAACAGTAAAAACATTAGGTGAAACTCCAACCAGTTCCATCTGTTGGCACAAAGAGATCACAGTCCCAAACTGTCTCATCCTAACAAGGGAAGATAATAATTTATTGAATTCAATTGGAGAAGGCAAAGGATTCATGTGAATCATGCGGTTAAAATAAGCTAAGGCATCATCGAATTTTGATTTATCTGCGGGTGTTGTATGAAGAGAAGAGATGGAATAGAGCATACCCATATTGTAATTGGTAAGAGGTGAAGCAGCTGCTGCTACTATAAGTCGTTGGCAGCTCCTCCTTAGCATCATTTTTTGCTGCTAACAAACGTTTTTGAGTGTGAGCTTTAAGAGTTTGAGTATGGGATCCCAGAAACTGAGATTCTTTTCTTGTGCTAAGTTTATCTTTGGGGTTACTAAATACTGAGGGGTGAAGACTTTTGCATTTCGTATTTTTATTTTTGCACTCCCTCCTTTTATTATAGGAACGACAACACTACTAGTGCTGTAAATTATATCATTTTTATAATTAAATTTTATAAAAAGAAATTTATAATTAAGTTCTATATTTTTTAAAAGAATTTTTTGTTAGTTTTATTTATCAGTTAAAATAATTTTTTATTAGTCAATTTTTAAAATTAAGTTTTTTTTACATTTTAATCTTAAAACTATTAAAAAAAATATCATTTTTAATATTTTACATAAATAATATTTTTATTTATTTATTTATGACTTATTCTATTATTTAACTTTTATAATAACTATACATAACTCACTAAAATAATTTTTTAAATTATTATTTTATTAATAACGATAAATAAAATTAATTAATTAATTAAGTATTTTTAATTATTTTTAAATATAAATTTTAATTAATATATTTTAAATGAATAATTTTTTTTATACTTAAATAAACTCAATTAGTTTTGTCAATATTATAATTTATATTATATTTTATAAATATTTCTTTAAATTAGGTTATTTTATAGAAAATATTTGAAGAATAATATATTTTAATTAATAATTTTATTTTTAACATAAATAAAATTAAGTTAAAATAGAATAAATGAGCTTTTTGAAATCTAACACAAATCATAATATTGATAAAATAAGATGAACTTTTCCTTATAAAAAAAATTATTCATTTATGATATATTAATTGAAATTATATATTTTAAAATAATTAAGAATATTTAATCATTTTTATTTATCATTACCAATATAACTAATAGTTTAAGAAAAATATTTTTTTTTTTTTTTAAATTATTTTAGTGAATTATATAGTTATTATGAAGGTTAAATAATAAAAGAAATTAAAAATAAAAATAAAAATATTATTTATATAAAATATCAAAAATGACATTTTTTCTAATAGTTTTAGGGCTGAAATGTAAAAAAAAAATTGATTTTAAAAATTGACTAACGAAAAATTACTTTGACTGATTGATAAAACTAATAGACTTTTTTTTTAAAACTTATAGAACTTGATCGTAAAAAAAAAATTATAGGACTTAATTGTAAAAATGATATAACTTTTAGGACTAACAGTGTTGTTATTCCTTTATTATAATATTAATTTTAATATTATAATAATATTATTAATTTTATAGTGTAAATGATACAAATATTATTAATTTTAATATCTACTTTTATTATAATTTTATTGTTATTATCAACTGTTAATATTATTAAAATTTAAATAATATAAATATTTTTAATTTAATTTTTATTAATTCAACTTCTAAATCAGTCTATTTATTACTTATTAAATAATTAATATTTATACAAAATAATTATTTTAATCTCTTAAACTCAAAAAAGGGCATAAATCCTTAATAAGTATTTTTATTTTTATTTAAAAATAAAAATCAATATTTATGTGTAAAATAATTTATCTAGTCCAATCTGGTTCTGTTTTATAACTTTATATTGCTGTATTTTTTTACCTTAAACAACCATTTTTCTTTTTCTTGTGTTTTGTCTTTAGGGTTACCAAATACTAAGGGGTGAAGATTTTTGCATTTCATTTTTTTTTTTGAAGAGTTGCATTTCATATTTTTATTTCTGCACTTTCTCGTTAATTTTTCTAAAATGCAAATGAAACCAATATTATTAATTTTAATAGCTTACTTTTATTATACTTTTTATTGTTATTATCAATTATTAATATTTTCAAAATTTAAAAGATATAAATATTTTCAACTTAAAAAATTTAATTTTATTAATTCAACTTTTAAATCAATCTATTTATTACTTACTAAATAATTAAATTACAGTTATATAAAATATTTATTTTAATCTCAATAAGTATTTTTATTTTTATTTAAAAATTAATATCAATATTTATGGGATAAATAATTTATTTTCATTTTACGAGGCAAAAATAAATTATTTGAAAATTTTCAAACTTTAATTATTTTGATAATTTATTTTAAATTCTTAATTTTATTTCTATATATAAATTAAAATATGGTTTAAGCTAATTAGTTGATTAATTTTTTTTTATATCTCCCATTATTTTCTCAAAATATGTAACATTATAATAATTATTATAAATTTTTCTTCTCAAAAAAATAATTATTATAAATTTTAGTTTTCATATTTTTATTTCTTTTATTATTTTAGTAGTGTAAAAAAATACTTATTAAAATAAAAGATATTAATTAATATATATTACTTAATATATGTACGATCAAATTAAATTTATATATCTATTGACTCATAAAAAATTTCAAAATGACACGAATATGTGTAAAAAAATATTTTTTAGGATGTAATACCAAGAAATAATTTATAAATATAAAGTTCTTATTCCATTAAAAAAATATCTACATAAAATTTTTAGAAAAATTGTAAAAATTAAGTTCATTAAAATAATTTTTATTTTGAAAATATTATATATAAAAAAAAATTAAAAAAAATATATTTTTTATAAAGATTCTAATTTATTTAAATAGTTAAAATATAACAAAATTTAAATAAATTTATAGATAGACACTAAAGAATATTTATGTCATCTATACTTTAAAAATATTAATGATGAAGTACAAAAATAGAGCAATGGAATGTAAAAATCTTCACCTAATGTTAAATCAGAAATAATTAGATAATCTCTCAATTTTATTAATTTAATTATATTGAAAATTGATGATCGATAGGTAAAAAAAATAAAAAAAACAAAGAGTTTTCCTTCATACAATCCATCTACCCACCACCTGACACAAATTTTGTTGATACAATTTCAATTTCAAATCTATAAATGCAAAAGTTTATAAAAATGCATAATTTAAAGAAAAAAATTATAGAAAAAAATTCGATGTGATTAGATTTTTTCAATTATTAGTCTTGTTCTTTTATTTTTACTTTCATACCCTCTAATATTATTAAAAATATAGAATTTAATATTAAAATAATATAAATATCTAAAAATAAAGTTATTTACTATTAATATAAAATTCAACTAAATATAATAAATAAAATTAAAATGTATTTTTAACTTTATAAAAATAATTTTTAAAACAAATTTATAATACTTTTAATCAAAAAAGTAATTTTTGCATTTATCTCAAAAATATATTCTAACATGAAAACTATAATTGAATTTAAACATTTTAAAAATTAAAATTTAACTAAATTTCAAAATTCCAAAAACTAAAACACAATCATTTCATTTTATAAATAAAAAATGCATGTAAAATACTAATAAATATAATGTTAATTTTAAAAGAACATGGATTAACTGTTAAATTATTGTATTCAACAACACATATTCTTAATATTCTATACCTCATTAATAAAATATTTAAGTGTATGATATCAAAAAGTTAAATATTAAAAATAAAAAAATTTTAAGGTAACTTTATTTTCCATAATTTTTTTTACTTTTACTTTACTTTTATCATCATAAGATTATAGTGTATTGTCTCATGCAATAGTAATTATTAATAAAATATAATTTATTTTATAAAAAAAAAAATAAAGTAATCATAAAATGCAACCTGAAAACAATACAATTAAATCAAGGAAAATATTTTTGCTCGAATTACAATAAATTTTAGAAGTACTTTAATAGCATGGGAGAAATGAAATGGGTGTGGAAGTAGCAGTTTGTGTAGTGTTATTATTAATAATGGGAGCTTTGTCTGTTCTTACACCAATGATATCTTAATTTTGCCTATATTTTATTTTAATACCAGATTTTTTTTTTTCAGATATTGAAATTCTATTTTTTTTCAAGTTAAAGTATTTCGATCATATCCTATCAAATTTAGCATATGTGACAGTCATAACAAGCATATTTTTAATATATTTGTCACTTAAGTATCTCATTGAATAGTCTAATCATATTTGGTGATGTTGATTTTATGGTGAAAATGTAAAGAGAACAAAGTCAAAAATATAAAAAACCTAAACAAAATCACATTTTATCCAATATATAATTTCAATTAATATATCATAAAAGAATAAATATTTCTTATAAGGATAAAACTCATTTAATTTTGTCAACATTATAATTTGCGCTTGATTTCAAAAAATTTTAACACTCAATTAAATTTGAATTAGATAAATTTTTAAAAGATATTTCTTTAAATTAGGCTATTTTATAATAAATATTTGAACAATAAATATATTAACTTATTTTTATTATAATTTTAATTGTTAAAATAAAATACGATTAATTTAAGATAAAATGCAACAAAATTTTCTATTTTATCTTAAATTAATTGTATGTTGTAATAACAAATAAAATCATTAATTGAAATATGTTATACTTCAAATATTTTTGTAAAATAGCCTAAATAAAACAAATATTTTTTTTAAATTGTCTAATTGAGATACAATTGAGTGGAGGTGGCTTTGGGTTGCTAGCCTAGCTAGAATGTCATTGTGCATCAACTGACCTCCATTTTTTTTTTTAAAAAGATACAACTGAGTTTAAATTTTATTTAAAATATAACATAATTATGATATTGTCAAAACTAGAGTTTGTCCAAGTATAAAAATATTTTCTTTACTTAAAATATATTAATTAAATTTTTTATTTAAAAATACTTAATTAATTTTATTTATCATCGTTAATAAAATAATAATTTAAGAAAAATATATTTTTAATATAAAACTTTCTTGAAATTATTTCAGTGAATTATATAGTTGTTATAAAAGTTAAATAATACAA
>CATIWM010597634.1:0-90900 GCA_949671775.1 Mallotus repandus | reverse complement strand
GCCTAGGTCTCGGTGCAGCTATAGAAAAAATAATAAAATAATTAGGATTAAAATTCTAACCTTATACATTCTAGATTTCTAAAGAAACTCGATCTAAGACACGACTTTAATAAGACTCAAAACTTAGGACCAACCCGATGTTACGTTTTACGAGAATTCTACCGAAAATTCGGCAAAGTTTTCTTTGTAAAACGGACATCTCTCAACAAAAGTAGAGCCAAACCAGCACGCAAACACACTTCAAAATATTCCAACGCTCAAAATCTCGAGTTAGGCCCCATAACTACAAATTACGCCCAACCGAGAATCAACATCACAATATATATGTAAAAATATAATAATTTGTCAAATCACCAAAATATCTCATAAAAATATTAAAAACATTTATTTTCCAAATAAATGATAAAATTTCAGTTCACAAATAATATTTGCTAATAAAATCCATTAATAGCATAAAATTTCCATTATACAGTTAATTTAGCATAAATTGTAAATAATTATTAAAATCACTTATCAATATCATAAAAATAATAAAATGCTCATTTAAACTAAAGAAAATAATAAATAAGTTTATTTTTTATATATTTTTCCAAAATTATGACTAATTAACAATTAATTGGAAATAACTATAAAAATTATTTTTTAATACCTTTATTAATAAAAAATAATCTAAAACCGAATAATTAACAACAATTTCAATTAAAATCAAATAATTTGCTAAATTTCAACAATTTTCCAGAATTTACTAATAATTAGTTAAAAATAGGAAATAATTCATAAAAATTATTTTAATACTATTTATTACTCAAAAGTTGTCCAAAACATAATAATTAGCGATAATTTCAACTAAAATATAAAAATTACAAATTTATACTAATTTTTTCAAAAATTTATTTTTCACATAAACATTCAAAAATTTATAATAAAAATTCTACATACAACTTCAATAAACTTCCTTCATGAAGTTTAATCTACATAATATATAAAATTTATTAAAAATATAAAATTTTCTCGACCCGAGACTGTCCAGAACAGTATCATGAACAGTAACCCCAAATTCGAAAAATTTCAAAAATTCAAAAAAATAATTAAAAATACCAATAGCAAGATCACAACCTCTAAATCAAATAATCTTAAAGCAATTATATCTAATAAAATCAAATTCAAACTCAATTTCACAAATAACTAAAAATATATAAAAATATTCGTCAAATATTCTACGAACATAGATTGGATGCACAGTTAGTGGCTACGGACTCCTGACATCGAGAGTAACAAAATGGAACCAACCTCGCCGCCTGAAACTCTCTGAAACAGTGCTAAATCACAAAAAGGTGCTGACTAACAGTGACAATTCTGCACCAATCTTATCAACTTCTTAAAAAACGGACACTACCAGAAGGAAAAGGACATCGAGACGAGTCTATAGCTCGAATTTTAGGTCGTTTGGATTAAACGGAGAAAAAAAAAGTTCAGAAACTTAAACAAAATTTGCGAATAAAAACTCAAAATTCCCGCAGCTCTCCCTGTTATGCGGACCCTCATTTCTTAAAAAAGGAAATTGCCATGTGTCAATATTTCTATGGATTCTTTTCTTTTCTTTTTCTTTTTTGCTTTCAAAAAGCATAAAAGGACAAAAAAAATTAAAATTATTGAATTTAAAATTACACATAATATATTATTTATTAAAAGTACAAAATGATATTTTAAATATTATTTTTAATTTAAAATATCTTTTCCATATTTATTCTCAACCACATAAATATATTCATATATATACTTAATAATATTTAAAGTATATTAAAATATATTAAGTCAATAATTTACATAAATAATAATATTAATATTAGTAATTTTAAAATAATATTTAACACCAAAAATTATAAATTAAATTTTACTAATAATTAAATATCAAAATTAATAAAATATTTATTAATACTGTAAATTTCAAAATAAAATTTTATAGTTTATAAAAATTTAGGTTATAACAAGGACCAAGCTTTGAAAGAAGATACGGGCCTTTCTTAATATGTTTTTTAATTAAACAAAGGACAAATTCTAATTAAGCAACAAAATAAGATCCATGAAATTCAGCAAATCGACCTCAATTAATTTTAGATAATTACGTATATATGGCCATGCTTTGATGCTTTAACCCAACACATATATATGACCATAATTTGATGTGGTCACCCAAACAAACCGAATAGCAAGATTGAAGCTGTATTTATATATATATATGAATGAGTACATAACATACGAAGCAATCATATGTATTCATATTAAATCAACAATTGATTAAATTATTAGCCTACACAAATTTAATTTAAATATAAAAATTAATTTAAATATAAAAATTAATTTAGGGTTTTAAATTTATGCACAAGTTAAACTATGATACCATATATAAATAAAATTTTAGAATTTAGTACATAAATTTAAAATATCCAACAATATAATTATTAATATTTAGCGGAAGTAAACACGCATCTCTTTCATGTTTAATGCAGATGTCTTTTCTTTAAATCATCACTACACCATAAATAATAAAATAAAAATAATTAGCATTAAAAAAATAAAAGATTAGATCTTCATTTCCAATCTTTTTCACACAAAGGCAACTATTAATGGGACAAGCTAGAAATTAGATCCATTAGATGGAGAGGAGACCTTAGCCTATTTATAGAAAATTCTCTAGGTTTATCCATTACTGATCCTAGAAAAATTAGGTTTACACTTACTGTCTTACCATACCAGTTCATTAAAGTGCAAATAAGCCCATTAAAGTGCAAATAAACCCATAACACAGATAATCATTTTAAATACAAATTGAATTTTTCACAAATTTTCTTAAACTATATTTGTTTAATCAATTTTAACAAATTAAAATATTTTACAATTAATACCTACCCAAAATTTAATAAAATTTCTACCATGATGCAGTAAAATAGAAATCTCACATAAAATAGACTTTGTTGGCATTGAAATTATCACAGTTAATAAAAAAAGTCTTTGCCATCAAGTTAACTTTTGTCTAGTTTCCCACGTTATTTTTTTGCATATTGATAAAATAATCACTCGATGTTTCTGTGTAATTGTAATCCACCAAACCATTTATTTCATTTTAATTTTTTTTAAATTATCGATATTTAAAATTCACCTGAATCTAATTAATTCAGTTTAAATTGAATAAAATAATAAAAATATTTTAATAATTAATTTAATAAAATTATATATAATATAATTTAAATTTAAAAATTAATTTAAATAAAAATAATTTTTGACCGGTTAATTTAATAATTATTAATTTCATTTTCAACTTTTTAGTAAGGAAAGAATGCTAGAAATACTAGAAAAAGAATGCTGGAAATACTATTACATAAAATACAATTTTCTTTTCTCATTCAACAGTCAAATTTGCCCGTCGGTCATCTCATTCACACCCGATGTCGTTGATCTTGATAGTTGGTAGGTCCCCTAAAACTGTACCCATACACCTCCACTGGCATATTGCAATAATTTATAAGAAAAAGACTTTGAATTTTCATGATTTATTTTATTAAGCTTTTGTATATTTATTATATTTTAATTTTTTTAAAATATTTATTTGATACATATTAATTTTTTAAATATTTATTTAATATTATATTAAATTTTTAAATATTTATTTAATAAAATATCAAACTTTTGAATATTAATTTTATTTTTATTTTGTTTATTAAAAAATTATTTAAATTGTATCAAATAAATGTTTAAGAATTTTTTAAAATATAATAAATATATAAGGGATTGATGAAAAAAATCACATAAATTCGATATTTATATAATAAAATTTTCTAATTTATAAATCAAACAAAACTTAAGTCCAAAAAATAATAAAATAATACCTCTATACCCTCTGCTCCAAAACTCCAATCTTCAATCCCATACAATCAATTACTCATTAAAATTATTATTTAAAAAATATATTCTTCTATCTATGAATTTTATATATTCAAGAAAAGTAAAATTGTTTCTTGCTCTCAACTCATTAAAATAAAATGCAAACTCTCATATATGAAAAAAATAATAATACACGTAGCAATTTACGACATTATGAGACATTATGAATCATTATATGATAATTTATTTTTATAAAATTATATTTATATTTTTTATTTCATAATATAGGAAAATAAATTAAATTAAAGAAAATATTTTTATAAAATGTTTTCATCATCACTATGGAAAACCTAAATCATTATTCATATTGAAAATAAACTTTAAAGTGTTTTTTTTTTTCAAATTTCTTACTTGCAAAATTTATTATTGAATTTGTCAATGTTACTTTGAATGTGGGCTGACGACAATATCTTTTAATAAAAGGAAGCCATCTCTCCATCTTCCATGAGATTTTTCAGTCTTTCCGAAAAATGAATGGATTATGTTAATTTCTTAAAGTTTTTTAATAGAGTTTCATATAATATAAGTATCAATAAATTATATAAAACAAAATTATTTTTATATTTTAAATTGATGATGTCAAAATTTAAATTTTACACCTTAATAATCTTTTAAAGAAAAGTTATCATTTAACTACTTACTCACTAATACTTAATAAAAATTTATTTAATATACAATATAATATGAGTTACTCTACAATACAAATATTTGTACCTATAAAAATAAAATTTGAATCGTTAAATTACTACTAATTTAATTATAGTCATTAATATATTTTATAGGTATTGGTATAAAAAATCAATAATTATAATTAAATAAAAATAAATATAATATATCTAATTTTATTTGTATAAATATAAATATTTATATCATAGCAAGAACTAATATTTATAATATTATATAAAATATATTTAAAAAACACTGAATATTTATATTCAATTAACAAAAATATAAAATATATTGTAAATTAAATTTTTTATTAAAAAATTTAGCTTTGTCATCTCCATGCATGTCAGCTAAAAGAAAATTATGATTTTGCCCTAAAGTCTTCCGCGATGACATAATCAGCAGCCTCACAATTAAAGGACACGCGTCATGAACCCAAAAGCTTCCTTAATAGTGAATTTGATTAGAGAGATCAAAGGGCTAAATGCATAGCTTCATCCTAAATCTACATCATTAACTTATAATACTTCTCAATTTTATTATTTTATATTTAATTTTTAAATTTTTATTTTAAACATTTTTCATTTTTTAATTTAAATTTTTTTACTTAACATTTATAATATCAACATAAATAAAAATTTAATTTTAAATGAATTTTAAACACATAAAATATTAAAATTAACTTCAAAATAATAAAAATATAATTTTAAAATTAATATAAATAAAATTAAAATTATATTATAAAAGTTAAAATTTTTTTATTTTTAATTATATTCTTCTTTTCAATAAAAATTATTTTAATTTATATAAATTTTTTTTATATTTAAATTAATTTTAATTTATAAAATACTTTAATTTCATAAATTATAAGAGTTAGATAAGTTCAAATGAAAAGTTTAATAGTTAAATAAAATATATTAAATATTAAGGAGTGTTAGAGATTAATTGAGTAAAGTTTAGGTAAAATTATACAAATGGTCCCAAAAAAGAAAGTAGTAAAATCTGTTAAAAAAACGAAAATTATTAAATGTCTATTTTACCCTCTTAGGCGGCGTAAAATCTATTGAAAGGGGATATTTAATAGGGGCATAACCGTCTTTTAATGAAACGAGCCACTACAAATATCTTTTCCCAAAATAAAGCACCATTTGCGCCTGCAAAGAAAAGTAGTAAAACCTCTGTAAAAAAAAAAAGTAGTAAAACCTGTTGGAAAAAACAATTTTTGTTAAATGTCTATTTTACCCTCTCCAGCAGGGGCAAAATCCATTGAAAGGGGATATCTAATAGGGGCATAACTGTCTTTATTGAAACAGGCCGCTACAAATATCTTTTCCCAGAACAAAGGACAGCTGTTAGAAAAACAAAAACATTAGCGCCCGCCAAGAAAAGTAGCAGATTACTAAATCTGAGTGTACGCGCTCTTTTCTGTAAAGTAGTATAAATTTCTGTTCGAGTTGGTTTTTTTTATTTTTTTTTATAACGAAGTAGGTGCACAGAAGGATACTTCAGCTATCTCTTAACGTATGTATCTGTCTGCATGTTACTGAAAATTTATGTTATTGCATTGACTTGCAGTGTCTGTTTATGATTAAAGTAAAATTTCCACACATATATATACGTGCTTGTGTACAAATTAGATGATATATATAGGTATATACGTCTGTGCACTACCAAATAGCTTGGAAATTGATTTCAGAAGTGTGTAAACTATATGTCAATTAATTTACAAATTAATCACTGTTTGTCATTGTTTGGTTTCCTATATATTCTATGCTTTTTTTGGATTTGGGCAAAGATTAATTGTACACGATTTTATTGACAGGCAACATGGCGCGTTTTTCTTCTCCAGGCTGCTTGATTTCATTAGTGACACTGGTACTTGCATTAATCATATCTGCAAATGGAAGTAAGATCAAATCTGCTACTTTTCTGTCCCCTATGTTTGTACTTGGACCAGGATCAGTAAACAACAAGAATTACTACAACGTTGATTTCCCCAGAGGTCATATTTTTCTCAAAAGCTTTAATGGTGAAATAATTGATGGGGCGACTGGGAACTCAGTACCACTTTATGAAACTTATCTTCATCACTGGCTTGTCATCAAATACCACAAACGCGAGAATACTACAGCTAGTGATAACAGTACCGGATCAGATCTAATTTTTGCAGGAAACAGTGGAATATGCCAAGGTACTATTCTTGGACAGTATTATGGTCTTGGGGCAGAAACAAGAAGAACACTGACACATGTTCCCGACCCTTATGGGATAGAGATTGGCAATCCTGCTGAAATTCCTAAAGGGTTCCAAGAGGAATGGATGATTAACATTCATGCCATCGACACAAGGGGAGTCGAAGATAGAATGGGATGTGCCGAATGCAGGTGTGATCTATACAATGTGACAATTGATGCATTTGGCAATCCTTTGAGCCCGGAATACAAAGGAGGTTTGCGATGTTGCGTTCATGGCTCACAGTGCATGCTGAGACAGGGATTTCAGGGTGCTAGGAGAAGCTTGTATTTGCGATACACTGTGACATGGATTGATTGGGAGAGTTCAGTTCTCCCAGCTAAAATCTATTTATTTGATATTACTGATACCGGGAAAAGGCTTGGTTCAACAGGATTGGGTCCAGAGAATGGCTGTCAGGTGCTTACTAAATATTGAAATTTAGATTAACTTCATCAAAATTGCTAATATATTGCAAATCTATTTCAATGTGTTGAATTCTAATAATTGTCGGTGCAGGTTGAGTATACAGTTGAGCGCTGCAATGCCAATGGTGGAACTGTTGATGGGTGCAAGGATGTCAGAAGGGCGACAAACCTCACCATGCCAACTGGCGGATATGTCATCTATGGTGTTGGCCACCAGCACACTGGAGGAATTGGTTCAACTCTCTACGGACAGGTTATCTACTTTTCAACCTTAAACTTCTAACTTGTTATAATGTACATGTGCTTCTTCTGACATATCTTCTCAAATCTCAAATAATTGGTATGATTTAACAAATTGCTAGACATCTAATTTCAGTAACGTGTGTGTTGTGTTGTGTGTGGTGAATTCATCAGGACGGACGTGTTCTGTGTAGTTCAGTACCCCTTTATGGAGATGGAAAAGAAGCAGGAAACGAGGCTGGTTACGTCGTAGGAATGTCAACTTGTTATCCTAAACCAGGCTCTGAGAAGATTGGTGATGGGGAGAAATTAATTCTGGAATCAAATTATAACAATACCAAGTTGCACACTGGAGTTATGGGGCTGTTCTACATTATGGTTGCGGATCAAATACCAAAACCCCACTAACCATACTCATGTGAACTGGAAAAAGATGGGAAAGCCATAAAGACAACAGCAACCAACAGACCACGATTAGTCACTGCACACATAATTATTTAGATCCAAGTATTGTATTTGTGAGGATGTTTTTAAGCTATTTAATTTGTGAAAGAATAAGAAAAAAATAAATTTGGTTTTTGAATTGGCAGCCTAGCTCTAGACTCAGATGTAATAATTATCTTGTTTAGCTCTTGCAGAGATACGATGTAAAATATAAATAATATAATACTATATGGATGCATCTTACTTTATAATCAGAGTATTACATATTACACTCGATAATGTGAAATTTCACGAGTCATTTAAAAAAAATTTTTTTTTACTAAAGGAATTTATGGGAGATTAAAGGGAAGGAGGAAGTGAACCTTCAACCTTCAACCACCACCCCAACACCCTTACCACTAGGTAAAGAGCACAGGGACAAGTTTTATAATATAAAAATATATATTTTATTTTTATCGGTTAAATATAAAATACTTATACCGTATATAGTACAAGTGCCCGTGTGAAGAAACGCGGCTTGATGGCTCGAGCACAAATGCTAAAACTTTCGTTGCACAAAATCGATTCGGAAACAGCTCCGAAAAAAACATAAAACACAACAAGCACAGAGACACAGAAGAAGAAGAAGAAGAAGAAGGAAAGTTGATTTAAGCAATGGTAGAGGAGCAAATTTCAGAAACTGATGAAGTAGATTGTTAACAAAGCTAAACTACAGGAAATCATCGCTAATGGCTCATTAGAGTTCGATGAATGGACCTCGCTCATATTTGAGATTGAAAAAACTTGCCCTGTAAGTTCAATTATTTAGTAATTATGGCCCGATCAAATTTAAGTATCATTATTTTTTATTAAAAACATTCATGATTTCAATTGAAATATCTGAAATTAAACTGAAGCAAAATCAAGAATTTCATAAGTGGAGTCTATAATTTCATAAATGGTCTCATTTTTTGGGCATTATTAACAAAAGTTGAATGGCCCAAAAAATACCAAATTTGGATATTTTTTGGAAGTTCATTCCATTAACCCTGCAGCCAAGTCCCACTTGACAAATAAGGTGCTGACAATAAGAGGTGCCCTAAATTCTGAACTCCTTTTTTTCATTATCTATTTATTTTTAAGAAAAATTAAATGGATCATAAACTATATAACAGTGAATATTAATCACCTCTTATTATTCACTAAAAATATTTTCTTATTTTTATTGAACTAAATTAGTTAGAGTTTAATGTTCAATAAACTTTAGATGTTGATGATACAAATGAAAAAATAATATATTTTTTTATTTTTTTACAGAACTTGATTGAGAATATTGCAGGCAGGAAAAACAATCAGAATCTAGAGGGGAAGACTCTCAAATTAATCTAGTTCTAAATCTCAGCAACTTGAACCTCTGAGGGCAATCTTTGTGCTCACAGAAAGTTAGTTAAACATATGCAACCTTCTAGTGATTAGAGTGGACTGCTACACAAATATGAATCTTCGTTACAGCAGCACCGCAGTAACTTAATCCATTCATATGGGTAGAATCTCGAAGGCAAACTCATTAGCAGGAAAATGCATGACACGGCTGGCTTTACTCTTTTATCCTTTGAATGTCACAGAACTGTCCTTAATCAAGTAGGTGGTTACACCCTCCCACCATAACAGTCATTATCTCTATTGTCAGCACAACTCTCTCAGAAGTTTATTTCACGTCTCTCTGCAAAGAACTTTCCTGATGCTGCTGCATGCAAGCCACACTGCAGTGTCAGCCCCATCTGCGGTTGATATGTTACCAGCCCAACCTGTCATGGCAGTCTTCACCCAACCTGGACAGAAGCAGTTAATATAGATCTTCTCACCTTCAGGTCGGTCTCACGGCTCTTTTGCCATTAACCTAGTGAAAGCATCACCTCCAAGTTTTGACAATGAGTAGTCAGTGTACATCTGAGGCCACCCGCCTGTTGACCAAGTGCCCTCTTCCACTTGCAAAAGGAAATTAGACAGAGTCCGATAAATGAGCTCCTCTGATATAGTTTCCACGTTACTCAATTGTTCTTTCAAAGTTGCATCTCCAATTCTCTGTCACCGCCAAGTGAAATACAATCAGGTTAATAAGATCAAAGAATGCCCAACTGCTTGATCAATAGTTTTTTCATTTTCCTTTGTCTTTCCTCTTCCTTTTTCCCAGTATCAGAATGACAAACGGAATGAAGAGGAAATGAATGGCAATAAAGTACAGTGACAAATAATTGTTTCCATCTACTGCAGAAATTCCACATGTAACATAACTGCAAGAACCAATTATCAGAATAAACTTGAACTTCTAATTCCCTATTAATTATTAGAAGCCCTACATTAATGCATACAAGATCTTTCCCCAAGGCCTTTCTAGACGCATATTACACTAGCAAACAATGGAGGAATAAAAGAATACAACCTGAATGACTCAAACACAATAGCATCACATGTCTCAAACAAAAGGATAAGACAACAATAGACTTGCTTACATTTCGTCTGCCATTGACTCTACCAAACTGTGAACTCACATTAACAATACGACCACCAGCAGCAGAAGCTCTCATCAAAGGAATCATAGCTTTAATCATATTTTTAGTACCATAATAGTTAGTATCAATGACCATTCGCGCAAATTCAACAGAATTATTAGATCCGACATTGTAATTAACACCTGCATTGTTCACCTACATAACCAAAACACAAAAAATTGGGTAAACAAATCAAACAAATGCAAATGATAAACAAAACAACGGCACAAAATTTTAAATAAACTAACATACCAGAACATCTAAACCACCGTAGGTTTGTTGCATTCAGTCAGCAAAGTGTTTGATAGAAGAAGAATTAGAGATATCAAGCTGATGAAAGACGACACTGAGACCCGATTCTTTCAGTACATTAACAGCTTCAAGACCAGCACTACCTTGCCTTGCCGTTAAAACAACAATTAATCCATGGCTCGCAAGCTGCCTCACAATTTCAATCCTAATACTATGTTACCACCCGTCACAACAGCAATAGTTTCTAGCGACCACCACTTAAATTAATCAATCAAATGATTGAAATTATGTTCACGTACGTAAATCTAACAAAACCCAGAAAGGTATAGAGTCGAAAATCAGGAAAAAGGAGCTACCTTTGGTGATCGGAGTAAGGAATGGAGGAGAGAAATTTCTTGCTGTATTTTTTCTCTTCTTTCCTTTGCTCGCGCTTTACTTCTTCCTCCCATTTCCCTTCTTCGTTTTTTTGGTTTTCAAGATTGCTATTTTGCGACGATGATTGATTAGATGTTGCAGCAGAAACTCGCTCACACAGTGAAGCGGCGAAACCGGCAACTGGCTATGCCGTTTGTTTTGCCATTTTGTTTGTTTCTTGGTTCTCGGTTCTCTGCGAGAGAGCCACCCTGTGCTTGGTCAAATTGATGTAACCTATAGCACCTTGTTAGGCATGAGAATTTGAGTTTGTGTTTGCTATATTTTTTCAGTTTTATTTCATTGAAAAAAATAAAAATTAATGATTTTTCATTGATTAAGTTCATGACAAATATTAGTTGTTATTCTTTCATGGAGAATTTTTTTTTTCAGGAGATTTATAGTATTTAGATACAAATTGTTTACACACAATTTATCAAATTAACAATATCAAATCAAATTGAATCACTTAATCATTAATACAAATCAACTAATAATCATAATTCACAGATTAATTTAAATAAATTCACTTCATCATAGTAGGATGTGAACCCATGATTTTTTTAGTTAAAAGAATAAATCAATTGTTTCTTATAATTTTATTTTGTCTGTGATATTTTTTTTTTCATACATAATTATAAAAGAGAAAATACCCATTAGAGTCCGTAGCATCTCAAACTTAAAATCCCACAATTATTTCAGTTGGCGAAGAAAGTTGTCATTCTCAAGTAGTACTTCTGTATAGCTCCAAATGTTTGGATCTCATTAACATATAGATATATGAAAACCTATGGAAATTGCTTCTTTGTATGATAACAGTTTATATATATACATATATTTGTTTGGTTAATAATTGATGACCATAGTGGCTATACGCACATGGATATTCCCTGTGAAGTTTAAATCTGATGCAAGAACGTCAGATATGTCAATGGCAAAGAGTTCAATTATCCATCGAAATGCAAGTCTTTTTGCCTTTTTTTCGAGCTCGTCACGGCCATGTTTTTGGAGATTGCAATGTCTCGAATTAGCATTGTTGCAATTTCTCACTGTCGTCCCAGCTCAGAGATTAGTGTGCTAGAAATCATAACAAGCGTTCCTCCATCTGTCTCAGGATCCTCAAAGGCGCATAACTCCTATGCTCTAAGAGTAGGAAATGGGATTTGTCTAACCCTGAGCGCTTTAGGAGCAGTAGGGAGAGTTTCCATTAATCATTTCTTACTGTTAATTTCTCGTGGATTGGAGAGCAAGCAATAAAGGTTCAAATCCAAAAGGCTGATAAAATATATTCCCTTTGACAAAATTTATTCTACATACAATTTAAGAAAATAAGTTAATTATAGTTATTTTGTGTAGTTTTACTATTTTGTTACTAAAATACCCCTATTAATATTTTTTTACATTATCAAGTGTGAAATATTTTATAAAATAATATTTTTTAATGTTGATAAAATCACACCTTTAGAGAATAGTAGACGAATGGTTATATAAAAATAGTGATAGTAAGAGTAATATATTTAAATAAAATGGTATTGGAACTTTAACGTATTTATTAAACATATAAATTCAAAGTAAAAAAATAATGATATTATTAATGTAATTAATAAGAGTATTGCAGACATTTATTTAATCAATTACCATATTAAAAAGAAAAATGAACAAAATTTTATGACTAACCAAAAAAAAATTTCGTCAAATATTATGAAACGAATGGAGTAGTTTGCTACAGTTATTTTATCACATCAAGACCCTATTTTAGTAATTAGTTGCTAGTAATTTCTAGATAAATGAAGAAGTTATCCGCATGTAATTTTCTATCTTGATAGATTTCCACACAAATTGTTATTATACTTTAAAAGGAAAAATAATAAATTTGGTGTCTCAACTTTTGTGATTTTTCTATTTGAGTGTCTGAATTTTTTTTTTTTTTTGCAATAAAGCGTGGTATCTCCGATTGATTTAATGTTCACTGGGTGCTCAATCAGATCAAACGAGATCTACTTTTATCCTAGTCATTAATCAAGTCATTTTTCACAGGTGTTACATTATTTAAATGACAAAATTACCATTATTTAGTCACTCTTAATGTTTGCGGCAGAAGTTTATGTTGAAGTTATTTTTGTCAATTTATAATCTTTAATAAGGTTAATTTTGTCCTTTAAATAATGCAATACACGTGACACATGACATGACTAATAATTGGGATAAAAGTGTGTCATATTTGATCTGATTCAACACTTAGTCAACATTAAATCTGTTGGAGACACTACATTGATATACTTTTCTAAAGTTCAGACACTTGATTGCAAAAAAAAAAAAAGTTCAGACACTCAAATAAAAAAACCATAAAAGTTGAGACACCAAATTTGTAATTTTTCCTACTTTAAAATTATCTAATGAAATGATCTTTTTTCAAAAAAAAAGTATGCATCAAAAGAATTGTACATCAAACTTTTTTTTTCTATCCACACTTATGAAAGAAGATAATCAAAAGTTATTGTGGAGCTGCTAATAAGAAGATAATCAAAAGTTATTGTAGAGCTGCAGGATTAGCAAACCTAGAGTCCTTATTGTTAAAATGAAGGTAATGACTGATACTTTTTATATTGGACCTTTCTTATAGATTAGATTAATATATTTGAATATGTAATTTTATGACCCTTTCATGTATCATCTTCTATCTTATTTACTCCCTCTATTCCTAAATAATTGTAGTTTAAGGTTTCTTCACATAGATTAAGGAATGTATTTAATATATGTATAAAATACTAAACTACTATAGGCGGCGGGGTTTAGCGCACTGTTTTCAGGTGGTTTGAGTTTTAGAAAAGGCATCATAAGGATTAAGAAGAGGGCTTTGGATTCTTCTATCTTTTGATCTTCAGGAAGATAGGTGAATTCATAAAGATAGTTGGTTTTATTTGCAGTAGATTGTTTCACAAAGGGTGATACAGTTATAGAGGTTGATTTAGTAGGAACATATTTATAATCGCAAATAACTGATGGGTTTGAGCTGGTTGAAGAAGATTCAAACATGGATATAAGTAGCTCTTTCTCCTTAGGCAACCTCTAAGAATAATAATCTTTTCCCCTTGAACAAACGTTAGGCTCTGATACCAACTTTTCAAAGCTCTATTAAAATTATAAGCTTAATGGTGTAATCCTAGATTAAACATATCATGGACTAGCAAAGGCTGTACTTACAACATACAACAACCAATTTTTGGCCAATTAAGCCTGTCCCCTTTTTATGTTTAACCCAGAACTACACAATCAAACTTATAATCTTAATGAAGTTGGTAAACTGAATCATTTATCTATTATTAACTTTTTATTGTACAAGATCCTCAAATAAGGCAAGTACAGAGCATACTTGTTAATAACTATGTAGGGATAAAATTATTGTTTTTAAAAATAAACCTTTGGAGAAAGAAGAGAAAAGACTTAGAAACTCATGGTTTTATTTATCAGGCAGTGTCTGTCTAAAGTTCTTTGCCATGCAAACGAAATGGAAACCTCCTTTTATAGTGATGAGGAGCACTATCACATGAGATGAGCTGATTAGCTCGTGGCCAATTAGAATTTGATTACAAAGATTACATATAATTATAAACATGACACCTGGCTGATCCTATTACATACAGGACAAGATAATAATTATAACTGAAAAAGACAAAAGCAGACCATGTGAAGTGGTTCTGCTTTATTTAAAGATGCTTTTAAGACAGGTAGTTCATTGACTGAGACCGGACTACTTTATGATAGGCTCATGACTTGGGGATAGATTCCTTTCATCTCCACTATAGCTACTATCTAAGTCAGGATTTTGAGAATATCCTACATAGGGCTTTCTTGGGTCAATTTCCCATGGCTCTATAAAGTTTTGGTCTGTTGGGTCTTGATTCTGGGCTGAACCGGATGCTGCACTGGAAGGTATCTTACAAGCTTTAATGGTTGTAAGTCAAAATCTATCCAGTGCAAATGGTACAAGTACCAGAGCAAGACCAGAAGTTCTTTTAGCCAATAGAGTTCTTCTTCTGGATTTTGGTCAAAGAAGTTAAAAACACAGGTGAATGGGTATTTTGGGTGAAATCCAAGTTTTTCAAAGAAAATTGGTTCGTGGTTTTTTATCAAGAGGGATTGATACTTGAAGATTTGTTTTGAGGCTATTTTGGTAAGGGTTGTAAGGGACATTTATGGTGGAAGTTCGGGAGGAATCCCTTCTGAAAGGAAATTGTTGGCTGATTGGAACATAAAGATCATATGAAGGATTTTTATTTGAAAGGGATTTTTTGTTGCACAGAAAATGGCAGGTCTGCTCAAAAGATCAGGATTGAGATTGTCTTCCCTTTTGATGTGTTCCACTTCAAAATCATACTTGCTGAACCAGTCTTTCCATCTAAAAAGTTGTGGATGAGGAAGAGTCTTTCCCTTGAATTCAAGCATCTTGGGGAAAGATGAACAGTCCATAATAACTCTAAAATGATGTCCCACTAAATGGAATTCAAATTTATTTATTCCATATTTTACCACCAGGATTTCTTTGAAAGTTGAATGATAATGGCACTCTCCTTAAGTGAACTTTCCATTGGCATGGGCACAATTCTCCTTTTCTTATTATCATCTTCTTAAAGAATAATTGCTCCTCAGAATTGGTCACTTGCATATGTTTGGAGGATTCGTTTTCCTTTTGATGGAATTTGCAAAGTAGGGAGATTATGAGAATCCTTTTTAAGATGCACAACTGCTTTTGTCTGCTCTTTTGACCAGGGTGGAGGATTTTTCTTTAAAAGTGCTCTTAGTGGGGTTGTCTTTCTGGTTAAAATGAGGAATAAAGTCTCTGAGATAATTAAGAATCCTAAGAAACTGTCTAATTTATTTGGTGGATAGATTATCATTAGGGAATTTATACAATTCCGAGGCAATGTGAGGGCCAAGCTAATAACTTCCATCCTTGAATTGCATTCCAAGAAATTCTATTTCTTCCTTCCCAATCTGCATCTTTGTAGGAGACAACATAACTCCATACCTCTTTGTGAGATTTGCAAATTGGCTGAGAAGAGTTTTATGGCTACTTTCATTTGGAGAGAAAAGTAGAATATCATCAATGTACACTAGGGCATTGTACAGGATTGGCTCATAGATTTTGATCATGGCTTTTTGAAAAAGTGAGGGAGCTACTTAAACCAAATGGCATGATAGTCCATTGCAAGTGATGATTTGGGATACAAAACTCTGTTTTGTACCTATCTTTTATTTTTATTCCAAGTTGCGAAAAACCCGCCTTTAGATCAAATTTTGAAAAGATCTTTGCTCCCACTAAAAAGGTGAATAATGAAGAGATCTTAGGCAGAGGAAATTTATCATCCCTTAAGAAAAAATTTAAGGGCTAATATTCAATCACCAATCTTTTTTTCCTCTAGCCTGTTCATAATGCTTGTTCACATAAAAAGCTTAGCATGCCCATTCTGACTTTGTTAGTTCAATCAAGCCTTGGCTTTTTAAAGTCATGCATTCTTCAATGGCTAGCTTTAAGTCCGAAGGAGACATTCCTGGATGAGTTGCCTTAGTAGGATTCACATCTTCATTCTATTTTAAAGGCAACAAGATAAAGAACTTTAGATTCTTCCTTAAAGCAGAAGAACATTTTTCTAAAAATTAAGTGTGTGAATCTACACTGCATTATTGTAACAAAAATTCATGAATTGGTTTGAAATCTGTTAGGGATAGTGTTTGGTCTAGGATAAGGATTGAAGACTTGGTGGTAAAAGATTGAAAGTATTTTTTAAATTTGAGTCCATTCGGAAAGATTCTCAAGTCATTTGCTTTCCAATAGACATCAAATCCAACAATAATATCTTTACCAGGTAAAGGTGATCCAAGAACATTAGTCCATACATGACATCTTGGAAAGAATTAGATTTTTATGGGTTGTCTGGTTTTGTAGGTGGTTTCAAAAAGCTCTCCTTTGGCAGCATAAAAATACTCTGAGTGTTCCTTCTAATATTCTCTTAGAAGAACTTTAGGGTTAAAACTGGTTATTCTCGCTCCAATATCCATAAGGGCTATCGGTTTTATAGGTTTAGAGAAATTGGTTGGGTAAATTTGGATAGGGACTAATGGAACTAGGTGGTCATCAGTTAATGTTATACCGTTGTCAATGGAAAATTATTGAGGGACAGGCAGTGCCTAGTTATCAAAATCGAATGTGTTTGAATCTGTGTTATGGTAAACTGCAAAAATACTCTCTGGTGAAGGCGCATCTTCTTCAGAAAAGAGGGATTTAATGTCTGCATTTTCCAAGTCAATTGATGTGATTTACTATATGTGTTGAATCATCTTTTCAGCCTTATTTGTCTTTGAAGGATAATTTTTTTGCAAAATGCCCTTTTTTTCCACAAATATAACATTTGTCTGTCTTTTTCTTTCCTCGGTACTTTCTTTTCTTGTAATACTTCCACTTCTTCATTTTTCCTTTCTTTCCTTTTCCTTGTAGCTTAAAGAAATGGTGCTTCTTCTTTTTGCCTGAACAATCACAAATATCTAAGCCTTTGCATTTGATCTGTAGATCAGGCCTTCTACAGGATAACTTTCCCAAAGGATTCTTCTTACTTCCCAAGTATAGCTTAATAATCTTCATTTGCTCACAAAGCTGAGAGTGAGCTTGAATTATGACCTGGTATAGATGTCCTAAGGGAACATCTCCAACTTTTTGGTGCATCTGTTGGAGAATGGTGAACATCCTGGTAGATAAGACTTCAGGAATAGAGGCTATAAAAGCTTGTTTCAGAACAGGGTTTGCCGTTCCACCAAGCTTATAGAACTTTGCTGACATGTTCTGGAAATGTTTATCTAGATCTTTCTTTTTCAAGGAACAACATCTCATCTGATAGAACTCCTTTTTAGCAATCTTTAAATCTCTTTCCCATTTTCCTAGGAACTCACAATGCAAGAGTCCCAATAATTCTTCAATTGACTGTACACCAACTAATTGAGCCCTTGCATACACATTGAGTGTGGTATACCAATTGGAAAGTTTTCCTACCATTTTGGCAAGAAACGCCTCAAGCACATTTCTTAATTTAGCTCCTGAAAGAAGCATCTGACTGTTAATCCATGCCTTGAACTCTAAGAATCTGTTCCTGTATTGTGAGGGAGGAACATCATCTAGAGTGAAATATCCTCTTGTATTTGACGGCTTTGAATGACCATCAACATTCTGTGTCTCTGATTCACTCATATTTTTTGTTGGATCAGAGGGTTCTTCTATATATGGAGGAGGTGCTCTTGATGTCTCTGTATCTGCCATTAAATGGAATGGAATTTCTCCTTCTTCTTCTGATGAGGCCCCATCATCAGAAGTCATTGCTTCAGATATGTCAACAGAAGAGAGATCATCTATTACTAAATTAATTTTGAAACTTGGCATTGCATTTACTGCACATTTTTCCAAAAATAAGGAAATTAGGTTTATCATCATCATCTCAGGTTTATCTATTTCAATGGATTCAGTTGAAGAGGGTGACAACTGCATTTTATCTGAGGGAGATTTTTTTGGCATTTCTGGTTGAGGAAAATGAGCTATTTTTCCTTTCTTTCTGGTTGAATCTATAAAAGAACTTGGTGGATTAAATCTTTGAAATCCTGGTGGGATATTCAAAGGAGAAAAAACAACAGGGAATAAGGGTTGGCTTGTATAGGTTGGCATAGGAAATAGATTATACAGTAGACCTGTTGGATCAGGAGAAAAGAGGTTAGGTGTAGATTATGTCTGAGAATTTTTATTTTTACTCAAATCACTTTCTAACTCATTGATATGAGCTTTTAGTTTCTGAATCTAAATCTCCTGCATTTGAATGCTACTTAATGTGCCTTTGTTGCTGATTATCTATAACAATTCCTGGTGCTTCATTTCTATTTGCTTGATCAGCTCTGTATGAACAACTCTCATTTCTTTTTCAAAACTAGAAAGCCTATTATCAGTCTGTTTCACCTGTCTTACCACATTATCAACTTTTTCTTCAATTTGTTTCAATTTTTGATTTTGGGCACAAACATTCTAAGTCTGCCGGTTTAGGACTGTTTCGTAAGTGTACTTTTTCTTGGTCTACCATCAGGGTCAACAACATTTATATTTAGAATAAAAGGTTAAGAGGTTTTTTGAAGCTTCCGGGATCAAAGGAGGAAAGTCCGTGGGCTGAAACATACAGATTGCTAGAGTAGCAACGGATTGTATGGGTAAATTAGAAGGTAAAGCCAATGGACTAGGAGTTTCTTTCTTTACACATTTAAGGGCTTGTTTGTAACAGGGTAAGGGTGCAGGTTTTGGTTTTGGTGGAGTAATGTGTGGTCTTGGCTTGCAAGATTCAGGTGGAGTATTTAATGGTTTAGGTTTTTAGCACTAAGAAGGAGGAGAGTATGATACTATATAATCATACTTTCCAGAGGGTTGTCCCAAAGTGCTCACACTTGGGTCACCATCTTCATATGTTTTCTTAAACTCCTTTCACTACATTTGCTGACAGGCTTCTTATCATTTGTCACATTATCCGATAGACAACAATCATCACAATCACAAAGATCAAAGAAACAGTGACCATTACGCTTAAAAGCATAAATTAGTCTTCCATCAACATCAAAGTGGGTCACATGTACTTTTTTTTTAGTCAGTGAAGAAAAAGGTGAAAGTATGAACTGAGTGTTGAAAACTGTCGGTGCTTCTTGTCTTTTTCTAAAAGTTGTTTCAACAGTACCATCTAGCTTTTTGATAAAACAGGATCAAAACTTTGGACTGGCTCTACTGCTTTATGTAACTTTTCATAATAGGTGATCCATCTTTCTGGGAATAAACTTAACAATTCATCCCTAGAAATTTATTTTGGAATATGGATACATGTTGGAGCATTATGAGAATCTGCCTTAACAAAAAGAGCATCATTATGAACCAATGATAAGGATAGATTGATGGCATGATTCTGAAGTCTGTAAACAATTTGGTAATAAAGGGTTGCTACTATAGTTGTAGTTGTTTGTTCAGCACCAAGGATTTGGATTTGAACTTTTAAAGCTGATAAAGCATGTGGATTTGATAGGGTTAGGTTACAATTTGGAAATAAAATGAAGAACACCTACCCAACATTCAAAGAGGTTTCAACTGTTCCAATAATAGTATGACAATATTATTTGTATCTAGAATCCAATAAAGCAATTCTTGAGAAGACAGACAAACCTTGTCTACCATGGTAGGTAAGACCCAACCTTATGGCCCCAAAGTGGATATGAGTGTATCCTTGGCTAAGCCAAGTTCTTAGAAACTCAGGAGGAATTTCTAAGGTCACAAATTATTCAGTTTGTGGGCATGAATAGGGTGCTGGTCAAAACTAGAGGCCTGGACATATTCTTTGATTGATTAAACTCAGGGCCTGCTAGGAAATACAAAATGGGCTTGGGCCCATAACGGAGATGGAGTTGCCACCCGGATGAAAGTCGGGACACACTGTACAATAATTAGATTCCACGGAGGTTCCCATAAGCCATCATCAGAGATCGGGTTTGAAAACTGGGTATGGACTTTTAAAATGCCCATCCAACCTTGCGGTTGGCCTCTGTGTGTGTTTTGTATTTTATTATCTTTGATTATTAGGTTATTTCCTTATTATCATTTTAATCACAAGCAGTTCCAATTTTATGTTAGATTTCAAGTTTGCACATTAATCCTTTTTGGCATGCTTATTATCCAACATTTATCACAAATAACTTCAAAATAAATGGGGAAGGGCTCAAAGATTACAACACTTTGAATAATTAAAAGAGAAATAAACCAACCACAAACCATAGACAAATCCTCTAAAAAATAATTAAGGAGTTGAACTCCTGATGATTGAAAATCGCCCTAGAATTCCTGCAAAGCTCAGAGGATTAGACTTTTCACAAATAAAAGAAACTATGAAGCAACAAAGGGAATCCAATCTTGTTAACTTCATACATAATAAACACAAATACTTAAGCAAATATAAATAAATTGTTGATTAAACATAATATATTGACTAATTACATGCAATACAAGATAAGGAACATACATGAAATATGGAAAATTATACAAAATCAGCATACTATACGAAAGCAGAATCATGCAGAATTCTGGCCATGAGGCAATTGCCTGATTGAGGGATGGCATCACCTCTTTATCAAGAGGCGACCTAGGATGAGGCATCGCCTTTTTAACAAAACACAACAGATTATATATTTCTTAACTCGTAAGTAATTCTAAAAATACAAGCAAATAAGTAGAATTTGATGCTAATAAATGTCAATCTACAACTAATATTCAATGTTCTACATAATCATGCCTTCAATATAACTTCAAATAGGCAACAAACATATAGACAAGTATAGAAATCCAAGAAATCAAACTTTTATATAAAATAAACAACTTTAAGCTTAAAAGTGGGGATTCTCACTAATTTGAAGATGTTTGATGTACCTAACTGAGCCCTCAGAACTTGGTTTATTAATTTGAGTTAATATTGAATGCAAGAACTCCTTCTTCCTTCTCAAGAATTTGAATTCTTAGGCTAAAACTCTCTCTTTTCCTCTTTTTTTTTGTTTTCTCTCTTTTCCTCTCCAAACTCTCCTTTTCCCCCCAAAGCTCAGTCCTTTTTCAGAACAACCAACCTCTTTTTTTAGCCAAAACTCCCCTTTTAAGCTTCCTACCTTTTCCCTTTTCAATTTTCCCAAAAATCAAGACTAAACCTCCACCTTCCATTTCTCATCATTTCCTCCCTTTTTTTGGCCTCCAAAGTCTTATTTTCCCGCACAAATCTTCAAAGATATGATATGGTGGGTTCCTTACTTGCAATGAGGCCAAAATGTGTATTTAATGCAAAGTAGGTTGGCTACAGAAGAGGTGTCGCCTCTTTGATGAGGTGTTGCCTCATCGATGCCAGGCCGAAGAGGTGACACCTCTTTAAAGAGGTGATCAACTCTTCACCAGGCCTGGCTAGGCCTTTGGGCCTAAAAAGCCTGGGTTGGGCTTAAAGTTTCATTTTTTGGGTTTAAGCTTGGGATTTTAAGGTTTTGGGCTTAGTTTAGGCTTTCGAGTCCATTTTAAAGAAGATTTCGGGTCTTCTTGCTTTCAATATTTGGACAATCTCATCATCAAGCTTTCATTATAGGCCTGACCAAACTGAAGGTGTCCATAGTTTGCTCCCTTGCTTTTTCTAAAAATAGATTTTTAAAATCAATTTTTTGAAAAAGTAACATGTATAACCAAAGTAGTAAACAACAAAAATGACATACCAGACCTCTAAGCTTCACTCGCATTGTTAGCCACTGGAATTCAAACCTGAGAGATCGAAGTTTAAAACTTACTGAAATATCTTGAAACGTGACCGTGATCCTCGGGTTTTTCTAGCCTGATCAGTCACTCATTAATATTTGAGGCATGATTCTCGAGTTTTCCTGGCTCAAGAAGTCACTATGAAAATGTAGCCATGTTCCTCTGATTTTTTTGCTCGATCAGCCACTCATTAATATTTGAGGCATGATTCTCGAGTTTTCTTGGCTCGAGAAGTCACTCAGTAGCAGAAATGATGAAAATGTGACCATGATCCTTGGATTTTTCTAGCCTAATCAGCCACTCATTAATATTTGAGGCTTGATTCTCAAGCCTTTTTTATGCAAGAAGTTACTTAGTAGCAGAAATGATGAATATGTGACCATGATCCTCAGATTTTTCTGGCATGATCAACCACTCACTAATATTTGAACGTGAATCCTGAGCCTTTTTTATGTAAGAAGTCACTCGGTAAAGAAAATAGAAACGTGACTGTGATCCTGAAGATTTTCTGGCTTGATAATCCACTCATTAATAGTTGAGACATGAATCTTGGGCCTTTTTGACACAAGATCACTCAGTAGAGAAAATAGAAACGTGACCATGATCCTCAAATTTTTCTGGCCTGATCAGCCGCTCATTATTAATTGAATCGTGATTCTCGAGTTTTTTCTGGCTCAAGAAGTCACTCAATAGAGAAGATGCACAACGGGGATTCATTGCCCCACCAGACACTTCTTAAAATGTGAACTTTAGGGATTCATTATCTGACCAGTCACTTGGTGAAGAAGATGCACTTCGGGGATTCATTTCCCGACTAGACACTTCTTAAAATGTGAACTTCAGGGATTCATTGCCCGACCAGACACTTCTTGAAATGTGCACTTCGGGGATACAACCTGACCAAACATTTTTTAAAAAGAATATGCACTTTAGGGATACAACCCGACTAGTCACTTCTTGAAATGTGAACTTTGGGAATATAACCCGACCAATCACTTAGAAACATGAACCTCAAGAATTTCATTCCTGAGAAGTCACTCACAGAAATTTAAGTTGTCAACCTTGGGAGCATCAAGCAAGGACAAATAATAGGTGCCATATAGCCTCAGAGGTGTCAAGAGGGAATAAACAATAAGTGTCATATAGCCTCGGGGGTGTCAGGCGGGAATAAACAATAAGTGCTGTATAGCCTCGGGGGCGTCAGGCGGGAATAAACAACAAGTATTGTATAGCCTCGGGGGCGTCAGGCGAAAATAAACAACAAGTGCCATATAGCCTTGGAGGCGTCAAGTGAAGATAAACAACAAATGCCATATAGCCTCAGGGCATCAGGGGAAGACAAACTATGCCATATAGCCTCATGGGTGTCAGGTAAGAACAAACAACACAAGGACAATCAAAATGAGCCATATAGCCTTTGGGGCGTCAGGCAGGAACAATCAACAACTGTTGTATAGCCTTGGAGGCATCAAGTGAAGAAAAATAACAAATGCCATATAGTCTTAGAGGCATTAGGTGAAGACAAACTACAAGCGCCATATAGCCTCGGGGCAATCAAATATGAACAAACAACACAAAGACAATCAAAATGTACCATATAGCCTCTGGGGCATCATGTGGGAACAATCAACAAGTGCCATATAGCCTCAGAGGTAGCAGGTGAAGATAAATAACAAATGTCATATAGCCTCAGGGGCATCAGGCGAAGATAAACTACAAGCGCTATATAGCCTCGAGGGCGTCAGGCAGGAACAAACAACACAAAGATAATCAAAATGCGCCATATAGCCTCTCTGGCATCAGGCTGGAATAATCAACAAGTGCCATATAGCCTCGAGGGTGTCAGGCGAGATCAAACTAAGCCATATAGCCACACATGCATCAGGCTATAACGAAATAAGCCATATAGCCATGTTGGCGTCAGGCTAAAATAAAATAAGCCATATAGCCATGTAGGCATTAGGCTAAGACAAACAACAAATGCCATATAGCCTCAGGGGCATCAGACGAAGATAAACTACAAGAGCTATATAGCCTCGGGGGCATTAGGCAAGAAAAAACAACATAAAGACAATCAAAATAAGCCATATAGCCTCAGGGGCATTAGGCAAGAACAAACAACATAAAGACAATAAAAATAAGCCATATAGCCTCTGGGACGTCAGGCGGGAACAATCAAGAAGTACTATATAGCCTCGGAGGTGTCAAGTGAAGATAAATAACAAATGCCATATAGCCTCAGAGGCATCAGGCGAAGACAAACTACGAGCACCATATAGCCTCGGGGGCGTTAAGCGAAAATAAACAACAAGTGCCATATAGCCTCAAGGGCGTCAGGTAGGAAGATAAACAACAAATGCCATATAGTCTTGGGGGTGTCAGGCAAGAAGATAAACAACAAATGCCATATAGCCTCGGGGGCATCAGGCTAAAATAAAATAAGCCATATAGCCACGCAGGCATCAAGTTAAAACAAAATAAGCCATATGGCCACACAGACATCAAGCTAAGACAAAATAAGTCATATAACCATGCAAGCGTCAGGCTAAATAGCTTAAGCAAAAGATCACCCTTTACACCGAAGCTAGCTTCACATTTAGAAAAGTTCAAAACTAGTGTATGCATGATTCATGAACTTTGAAAGCTTTCAAAAATGATTTGACAACACAATCTCATGTGCACTATTTGTGAAAGGCATGCATTGTTCTAATGTGCCTAAGTATGCAGTTTGAAAATAACTTTTTCAAAATGACTCCATGAATGAATTGAGAAAACAAGCAATAACTAAATGCTTTTTCTATTTAGAGTTGATCTTTTAAAACTGGCCCTCCTTCCATCAAAGAATATGAATTTCAAAATACAGTCTGTCAAAGATTGTCATTGAGACCGACGTATCCAAATGGAACAGAAATTAAGACCCTCTTATGATCAAATTAGGTTGATAACAACAAGTGCCCCAACTTAGTCATCTTTTAAGAATGCTTCATTGTCGTAAGACGGTTGTACTTGAACTTCTGTGCATAAGAGACTCTATCTGCCCCCAGTTTAAGAATTTGTTGAATGATTCTATAACTCTTGAGGTTCAACATGTCACATGACCTTAAAATCTGCTCCCGGTTGAGGAATTGATGGACTCTATCACTCCTATAACACAAAACAGAATCTTATAAACTCTTGGATTAGTCTTCTTAGAATGAAAGTGCAACCAATTTTATCTTGTATTCCCTCTTTTACCTAGGTCGCCCTTTTTTGAGAGTTTTTGAACCTAGCTAGTTCTTTCATTTTTTTTCTTCTTTTATTTTTCCTCTTTTGCCTAGGTCACTCCCTTTCTGGGAGATTTCAAACCTAGTTGGGTCTTTCATTTTTTTTCTTCTTTTATTTTCCCTCTTTTGGCTAGGTTGCTCCCTTTTTAGGAGTCTTCAAACTTAGCTAGGTGGTTGTAAATTCATAATGATGATAAACCGTTGTTTCATCATGCTCGATGTCCATATTGCCATTTTGACTGCTGATCACTCAATACCCTTATTGCTGATTGTCGGCCATTGATGTCACACTCATAATGTTACTTACTGCAAAACTTGTAAAAGAGCCCATTTCTGACACTTCACTTACTAACATATGATGATCATGCCCATTTGAAATGATTACTCTTTCATTATAACTATACACGCTACATTATGCTTGTTATTGATCAGCCCTTTGTGGGTTTTCTGACCAACTATTTTTCAGCTCACATTGGGTAGAAATCTTTGGATTGGGGTTTTGAGTTTGACATCACGAGGACTTTTAAAAGGTTATATAGGATTGACTTTTCAAATATGGGGGGCACAAAAACTTTTCTTCTTTTATTTTTCTTTATTTCACCTCATTTTACTTTATTTCTTCTTTCCTTTCTTCTTTTCTTTTTTTCTATGTTTTTTCTCTTTTTTTTTCTTTTCTTTTTTTTCTTTCTTAATGAATATGGTGAATTCATTTTAGAAAAAGCTGAGGTTAAAAGTGCCCAAAGGAAAATTAAAAGTCAATTTTGAGATTTGGTCCTCTTAATGTGGTTTTTTTTTCTTTTTCCTTTTCTTAGATATCTCTCTCTCAGTCAAGCATAAGATAGCATGCACAATCATAATAAATTTATAATCATGTAAATCAGACAGTCAAATATTTATTAGCACAAAGAAAAGTTGCAGTCAAACATTGTTCTGAATTATTATAACATAAAAAATAAACATTCAAAGATAATTATCATTTATCGGTGCTCAAATCCAAATAAGCTTCAACTTGTACTTTGAAACAATAGAGCTCTTTGAAGTCCCTTATGCCCATGTCCTTCAGTTTGTCAGCTAAAGATGGAACACATGCTTCTATGGCTATAACCAGCTGGTTAGATTCTATAGGTTTGTGCTTCATTTGAGCCAACTTTCGTCTCCATCTATTTAAAAAGCTTGTGAAAGGTTTACCTAATCCTTACGTCGTATTTTATAGCTTTTGGAGAGATACTTTAAATTATGAATTTAGCTCATACTGCTTAATGAAAGCTGAACACAGTTCTTTCCAATCTTTCTAAACATGTGCATCCAGAGTGTCATATCACTTGATAGCAGCTCCTTCTAAAGATAATGGAAATTGTTTGATGATCTGAGCTTTAGACAACTCAGTGGCCTTTATGTATGTGACATACTGCTTCAGATGCAAGTGAGGATCATCTGTGCCAAAGTATTTCTTCATGCTTGGGAATTGATATTTCGGGGGCAATGGTTCTTCCTTCAAAATCCAAGTCCACATCCAAGTCAACAAAGTTAAGATTAAGCCCATGCTTTTTCATCGCAGTTTGCAGCTGATCCATTTGTCTCTTCATATCTTTCATCCATTCTAACTCAGTTGGATCTGCTGGTGCCTTCAATTTTTCTTTTAGTGGCTCACTAAGAACAGTTATAGTTTCAGAGTCTTTTTCATTAGAGGGCATCTTCCCTACCATCTCAGCAAATATGTCTTTGACCATCTGTCGCATGTCATCCCTGATCTCTTTTGACAGTTTTTTCTTGAAAGATTTGAAATTAAAACTAGAGGGTCCTGACATTCTGCTCCTTTACAAAGTGGTCTCAATTATTGATTGGATCCTTGATATCGGCAGGCTAAATTCACCTTTAATTTGCTTTGAAACAAGAAGAAGTTTATGGCTAAGAAAAATGCTCTTTTTTTTTTAATTGCGTGTATGCATGAAATGCAGATTCACCTTAACATTTAAAGAAAGAAATAAGCATATATTTCATTTACATGTAATACATAACAAGACAAAGCTCTTTAAGCGGTATCTCCACCCTTATTTTTTCCACACATGTGTTCAATGACGAGTTTCTTATCCTAGGATTATTGGTATGGGTTTGATTATCAACAGGGGATAGCAAAACTGACGTATGCAAGAAAGGTGTTGAGATAATGCAAAAAAGTAGCAATTCCTTTGAATAAAACCAAAGTCCATATTAATGGGCCATAGGGGGCATTAAAGGCCCAACTTGGCATAATTCATTAGTCATGATCTTGGGCTTTATTACAAGGATTACTACATGGCATAAATCACACACAAAATTGGAAAAAATCTTACGGAGAATTTCGAAGTCATTACATGAGTTGAGTCAAGGGTAATAAGCCTTGGCCCCCACAGCTACATACATCCGTTACGTCTCCCCACTCAAGGGTCCATATGACATGGATAAGTACGTGCTATGAGTGTCAATAATCAAATACTTCACCACCTGATTTGAGTGAAACATAGGCAACAAAGTCCTGATTATTGTCAGTTTATTCGAGATTGTTGTGCTCATTATATGAACAAGTGTAGTGAATATAAGAAATGCAAAGGAAATAAATAAATAATCAAAGATGATAAATTATAAAACACTGGAATCAGTTTCTCTATCCCTAGTGGAGTCGCTACTGTAGGCAGTGGGGTTTAGCGCATGCCCAAGTATTTGGCGACCACGACACTATACAAGCTCAGGGCCTGCTAGAAAATATATAATGGGCTTGGGACCCATAACGGAGATGGAGTCGCCACTCGGATGAAAGACGGGACATACTGTATAACAACTAGATTCCACGGAGGTTCCCAGAAGCCGTCATCTGAGATCGGGTTTGGAAACTGGGTATGGGCTTTTAGAATGCCTACCCAACCTTGCGATTGGCCTCCGTGTGTGTTTTGTATTTTATTATCTTTGATTATTAGATTATTTCCTTATTATCATTTTAATCACAAGCATTTCCAATTTTATGTTAGATTTCAAGTTTGCATATTAATCCTTTTTGGCATGCTTATTATCCGACATTTATCACAAATAACTTCAAAATAAATGGGGAAGGGATTAAGGATTACAACACTTTGCATAATTAAAAGAGAAATAAACCATAGACAAATCCTCTCAAGAACTAATTAAGAAGATGAACTCCTGATGATTGAAAATCACCCAGAATTCCTGCAAAGCTCGGAGGATTAGACTTTTCACAAATAAAAGAAACTATGAAGCAACAAAGAGGATCCAATCTTGTTTACTTCATACATAATAAACACAAATACTTAAGTAAATATAAACAAATAGTTGATTAAACACAATATATTGGCTAATTACTTGCAATACAAGATAAGGAACATATATGAAATATGGCAAATTATACAAAATCAGCATACTATACGAAAGCAAAATCATGTAGAATTCTGGCCAAGAGGCGATCGCCTCCTTGAAGAGGCGTCGCCTCCTGACCAAGAGGCGACCTAGGATCGTCACATCACGAAGGGGCGACGCCTAACAGAACACAATAAATCACATATTTCTTAACTCGTAAGTAATTCTAAAAACACAAGCAAATAAGTAGAATTTGATGCTAATAAAAGTAAATCTACAACTAATATTCAATGTTCTACACAATCATGCCTTTAATATAACTTCAAATAGGCAATACACACAAAGACAAGTATAGGAATCCAAAAAATTAATCTTTTATATAAAATAAACAACTTTAAGCTTAAAAGTGGGGATTTTCACTGATTTGAACACGTTTGATGCACCTAACTGGGCCCTTGGAGCTTGGTTTGTTGATTTGAGTTGATCTTGAATGCAAGAACTCCTTTTTCCTTCTCAAGGATTTGAATTCTTAAGCTAAAACTCTCTATTTTCCTCTCTTCTTTCTATTTTCTCTCTTTTCCTCTCCAAGCTCTCCTTTTCTCCCCAAAGCTCAGTCCTTTTCAGAACAACCAACCTCTTTTTTTAGCCAAAAACTCCCCTTTTAAGCTTCCTACCTTTTCCCTTTTCAATTTCCTAAAAAATCAAGACCAAACCTCCACCTTTCATTTCTCATCATTTCCTCTCCTTTTTTTTTTGCCTCTAAAGTCTTATTTTACCGCACCAATCTTTAGATATGTGATATGGTGGGGTCCTCATTTGTAATGAGGCCAAAATGTGCACTTAATGCAAAGTAGGTCGGCCACAGAGAAGTGTCGCCTCTTTGATGAGGCGTCGCCTCACCGACGCCAGGCCAAAGAGGCGATCGACTCTTCACTAGATCTGGTTAGGCCTTTGGACCTACAAGGTATGGGTTGGGCTTAGAGTATTATTTTTTGGATTTAAGCTTGGGATTTCAAAGTTTTGGGCTTGGTTTAGGCTTTCGAGTCTATTCTAAAGATGATTTCGGGTCTTCTTGCATTCAATATTCGGACTATCTCATTATTGGGTTTTTATTACGGGTCTGATCATATCGAAGGTGTCCATAACTACCCTTATAATAATTATTAGGTTTATATAGAGTTTCAAAATGAGTAGATATCTATTCAATTAATTTGTCTGTATTAAATAAAGGTGAAATATGAAAAAAATAATTAAAATGTATTGATAACTTAAAATGATAATTATTTAGAAATAAAATTAAAATTTTAAAATAATAATTATTTAAAAATAAAAAGAATATAAAATTATCACGGTTGTCTTCAAACCTGTTGCATTTATACAGCTAAACAAAACAAAATAGCATAGTCGAACAAAAGCATCAACATATTTTTGCCAATTTTATGGCACCTCATTAATTAGGCATTTGTAAAGCTCATATAACAATGATAGAAATGAAAAATTGTTGGGCCATATTCAAATTTAAAATTATCTTTATCTTGACTACAGATAAATGTGAAAACGTCAATTGATAAAATAGTTGTTTTCTTTGAAAAAACAATCAAAGTCGATATAGGAAGCCTTAGCAATCAAGTTAACTCTAATAATAAGTCCTCTGACCAAAATATCAAGTTAACTTTAATTTATCGTATTGTTTTTTCTCGTATTGATAAAATAATCATTGGAAGTTTCCATACAATGAATTAACTATGTTATCTAATATTATGGGAGGATTCATTCCGTGTCTGACTTTTATTAAAAAATATGCTTATAATTATTTACATAAAATAGAGTTTGTTTGACTCATTCGGCATTGAAATTATCAAAGTTAATAAAAGAAGTCTTGGCCATTAAGTTAACTTTAATCTAATTTCCCACATTGTTTTTCTCATATTGATAAAATAATCACTCGAAGTTTCTATGTAATTTTAACACAGCCATTATTCTATTTCTAATTTTTTTAAAATTATTAATATTTAAAATTTATTTAACTTTAAGTAATTCAGTTCGAATCATATAAATTTATTAGAGTGACAAAAATATTTTAATAATTAATTTAATATAATTACATATATTAAGATTTAAATTTAAAAGCTAACTTAAATAAATTGTTAATTTTCATTTTTAGGTTCTTTTTTTAGGAATCATTTCTAGGTTTTTAGTAAGGAAAGAATGCTAAAAGTACTATTACATAAAAAATATTTTTTTCTTCTCATTCAATAGTCCCGTCGGTTATCCATGACTTTAATGTATATATTATTAGATGACACCAATGCAATAAGCATGCAAATCACAACTTGTATTAACCATACCATTTTTTAAAATTATCATTATTTATAATTTAATAAATTTTAATTAATTCAATTTAATTTAAAATATATTTTTTTAATAATTAATTTAAAAACGATCATAATTCAAACCAAAATATTACTTATAAGTGAAAATAACTATATCAGTTGTTGGCGTTTTATGGTATCAAGTTGTTAAAAAAGTGCTACAAAATACCAAATGGAAAATGAAGAAATATACTAAAATGATGATAAATGAAAACTTTATGTTAGCTTCAAAATGAAAAGAGGGTCAATTGGCATGTGATTAATTGATATTTGTTATCTTGTAGCTACATTGTTTTCTATGTTAATTTGTCCGTTCAAAATTTTTTTTACCACATTTTCTTCATTCACACCTGATGTCGTTGATCTTTGATATCTGGTACGTCCCCTAAAAATGTATCCTTACACATCCACTTGCATATTGCAATAATTTGTAAATCAAACAAAACCAAAGACCAAAAAGTAATAAAATAATACCTCTATGCCCTCTACTCCTGAACTCCAATCTTCAATCCCATACAATCAATTACTTATTAAAATTATTATTTAAAAATATATTCTTCTATCTATGAATTTAATATATTTAATTTTATAGCAAGAAAAATAAAATTATTTTTCACTATCAGTTCATTAAAATAAAATATAAACTATTATATATGGAAAGAACAATGATACATATACCAGTTTACGATATTATAAATTGCTATATAATAATATTTTTTAAATTATATTTATATTTTTTTTATCGCAGATAAAAACTAAATAAGAGCATATATTTTTATAAAATATTATGAATAACGATGTCGCTGTAGGGAGCATAAATCATTACCCATATTGAAAATAAACTTTAAAGTTTTTTTTTTAAATTTTCTTGCAAAATTTTTGTTGAATTTGTCAATGTAGACAGTAGAATAATATTTCTTACTTTGAATGTGGACTGACGACAATATCTTTTAATAAAAGGAAGCTACCTCTCCATCTTCAAAGAGATTTTCAGTCTTTCCGAAAAATTATTGGATTATGTTACTTTTTAAAGGATTTTTTAACAAAGTGTCATATGATATAGTATTGATAAATTGTATAATAAAAAGTAATTTTTTTTAAATTGATGATAATAAAATTTAAATTCTAAATCTTAATAAATTTTTGAAGAAAAATTATCACTTACTTATTTCTTCATAGCTATTTTTTAAAAATTTATTTAATATATAAAATATATTAAAAATGCACTGACTATTTATATTCAATTAACAAAATATAAAATATGTTATAAATTTAATTTTTTATTAAAAAAATTAGCTTAGACATTTCCATGCATGTCATTAAAAAAAATCTAAGATTTGTCCTAAAGTCTTTCGTAATGACATAATTTGGAGAAGTTGTACAGTAGTTTTGAGCCACCAACTCACTAGTTAAAAAGTCAAACTAATGATAATTGAATAACTAGTTAAATAAAAAATATTTAAAAACTTAAAAAGAGATGAGTAAATTCATCATATCTTAATTTAAAGAAATCAAATTTTACAACTAATTTATATATTTAATTAATTATTTATTATTTTTTTGTCAAGACTTTTATATAATTTCTACATAATCAATAGTCTAACTATTAAAATGCACATTGATTTGCCTTATCAAATTTTTAAGAATTTTTTTTTAAAATAGGTTTTGTCACACCTATTCTTGAGATGAGAATGTTGGAATTTAGTTTTAGCTTACCACCCAAACTTCAAACTTATTTACAGCAAATTTTAACTTTTTCTTTAGTCAAAATTTAAATTTTTAATATGCAACACCATTGTATCGATGTAACAGCGGGTACATTTTTTTCTTTTTCTCTTATATTTCTTTTACATTTTTATATTTTTCAGTTTACGAGGAAGATTAGTTGATATTATTAATATATGTAAAATCTTGCTTGTATTTTTATGTTTAATTAATGATATATTTCCTTTTGACCAAAAAAAGTGCGTCATGAACCCAAAAGCTTCCTTAATAGTGAATTTTATTAGAAAGATCAAAGTGCTGACATTAGCGCCTGCTAGAAAAGTAGTAAAACCTGTTTAAAAAAAAAACCATTAGCGCCTGCCAAGAAAAGTAGCAGACTACTGAATCTGAGTGGACGCTCTCTTTTCTGTAAAGTAGTATAAATTTCTGTTCGAGTTGTGTTTTTTATTTTATAACGAAGTAAGTGCACAGGAGGATACTTCAGCTATCTCTTTACGCGTATGTATCTGTCTGCATGTTACTGAAAATTTATGTTATTGACTTCCAGTATCTGGTTATGATTAAAGTAAAATTTCCACACACACATATATATTTGCTTGTGTACAAATTAGCTGATATATATAGGTAAATACGTCTGTGCGCTACCATATAGCTTGGAAATTGATTTCAGAAGTGCGTAAACTATATGTCAATTAATTTACAAATTAATCACTGTTTGTCATTGTTTGGTTTCCTATATACTGTATGCTCTTTTGGATTTGGGCAAGATTAATTGTACACGAACTTTGACTTGGATCTGATGCATTAACGATATTGACAGGCAACATGGCGCGTTTTTCTTCTCCAGGCTGCTTGCTTTCATTAGTGACGCTGGTACTTGCATTAATCATATCTGCAAATGGAAGTAAGATCAAATCTGCTACTTTTCTGTCCCCTATGTTTGTACTTGGACCAGGATCAGTAGAGAACAAGAATTACTACAACGTTGATTTCCCCAGAGGTCATATTTTTCTCAAAAGCTTTAACGGTGAAATAATTGATGGGGCGACTGGGAACTCAGTACCACTTTATGAAACTTATCTTCATCACTGGCTCGTCATCAAATACCATAAACGCGAGAATACTACAGCTAGTGATAACAGTACCGGATCAGATCTAATTTTTGCAGGAAACAGTGGAATATGCCAAGGTACTATTCTTGGACAGTATTATGGTCTTGGGGCAGAAACAAGAAGAACATTGACATATGTTCCCGACCCCTATGGGATAGAGATTGGCAATCCTGCTGAAATTCCTGAAGGGTTCAAAGAGGAATGGATGATTAACATTCATGCCATCGATACAAGGGGAGTCGAAGATAGAATGGGATGTGCCGAATGCAAGTGTGATCTATACAATGTGACAATTGATGCATTTGGCAATCCTTTGAGCCCGGAATACAAAGGAGGTTTGCGATGCTGCGTTCATGGCTCACAGTGCAAGCTGAGACAGGGATTTCAGGGTGCTAGGAGAAGCTTTTATTTGCGATACACTGTGACATGGATTGACTGGGAGAGTTCAGTTCTCCCTGCTAAAATCTATATATTTGATGTTACTGATACTGGGAAAAGGCTTAATGGTTCAACAGGAATGAGTCCAGAGAATGGCTGTCAGGTAGTTAATTACTAAATATTAAAATTTAATTTAGATTAACTTCATTAAAATTGCTACTATATTGCAAATCTATTGAATATGTTGAATTCTAATCATTGTCGGTGCAGGTTGAGTATACAGTTGAGCGCTGCAATGCCACTGGTGGAGCTGTTGATGAGTGCAAGGATGTCAGAAGGGCGACAAACCTCACCATGCCAACTGGCGGATATGTCATCTATGGTGTTGCCCACCAGCACGCTGGAGGAATTGGTTCAACTCTCTATGGACAGGTCATCCACTTTTCAACCTTAAACTTCTAGCTTGTTATAATGTACATGTGCTTCTTCTGACATATCTTCTCAAATCTCAAATAATTGGTATACTTTAACAAATAGCTAGACATCTAATTTCAGTTACGTGTGGGTTGTGTTGTGTGTGGTGAATTCATCAGGACGGACGTGTTCTGTGTACTTCAGTACCAGTTTATGGAGATGGAAAAGAAGCAGGAAACGAGGCTGGTTACGTTGTAGGAATTTCAACTTGTTATCCTAAACCAGGGTCTGAGAAGATTGCTGATGGGGAAAAATTAATTCTGGAATCAAATTATAACAACACCCAGTTGCACACTGGAGTTATGGGGCTTTTCTATATTATGGTTGCGGATCAAATACCAAAGCCGCACTAACCATACCGAGCTGGAAAAAGGTGGGAAAGCCATAAAGATCACCACAGCCAAAAGACCACCATTATCAGTCACTACACACATAATTATTTAGATCAAAGTATTGTATTTGTAAGGATGTGTTTTAGCTATTTAATTTGTGAAAGAATAAAGAAAAAAATAAAATTGGCAGAGTCTAGCTCCAGACTCAGATGTAATAATTATCTTGTTTAGCTCTTGCAGATGTCCAATGTAATAATAAATAATAATACTATGTGGATGCGTCTTAATTTATAATCAGAGTATTGTCTTCCAATAAGTTTGGTTGGTTGATGAGGTAAAGTATTGTTGAATTTTATCACACAAAATACATATTTTATTTTTATCGGTAAGCTAAATTACTTATATGGTATGTAGTAAATTCTACCATCATTTATAATAGGTAATATTTTTTTTTGTCTTACATATTTAGAGAAGGGAAAACACCAATTAGAGAAATACAAAAATTTCAACGATTTTGAACTTGAGATCCTGTGATGTCCGTGTGAAAAAATTTAGCCAACGGGGCGGTAAAAATATGTAATTGGAATAATTACTATTAGGCTCTTGAGGTTTGATCTACATTATTATTTTGTTCATTCTTTATAAAAATAACTAAAAACCCCATTAATTTTGGATCAACCAAATTATTTTTTTCTTCGTAAAAAAAAGATGTAAGAATATTCTTAAAATATATTATTAGTCAAAAGTTAAAATGTCAATATTTTCAAAAATATTCTTAAAATTTTCAAATTTAAATTTAATTTAAAATTTACAAATATTTGTAAAAATAAAATGCACATTTTTACACTATTTGATGTTTAAGTGAAATTTTTAATAACAAATTCACTATTTTTTAGGGAATTGTAATTTTTAATTTATTAAAGAATATTGAAATTTCTATATTTTTATACTGTAATACTGTAAAAAAAGTTTAGGATTTTAAAAAATAAATTAAATATAGTATAATATTATAAATTTAATCAAATATTGTGAATAAATATGTATTCTTAAGATATTTAATTTTAATAAAAATTTTGGTTAAATTTTAATTTAATTTGATTTGCTTTAATTAAATCATACCTTAAAACTTTTATTACTTTTAAATGTTATAATAGTATAAAAAAGGTAAATTAATTTTTTCAAAAAGATGAAAACAAGAAGTTAATTAAAGTTTGTATAATATTATAGATTTAACAAAATAAATAAATATATCTTTTTTATTTAAGTTAATTTTTTCAACAATTTTTTTTTGAAGTTACAATTTTTAATTTGATTTAATTTAATTACAGTTATTTTTATTATTTTTAATGTCATAGTAGTATAAAAGAAAGATGAATGATTTTTTTTTATAAAAAATAAAAATTAATTAGATATGATATACTATTCTAAATTTAATTAGGTACCAAGGGTAAATATATCTTTTTCATATCATTTAATAATTCTTTTTTTTAACAGAGAGGAAAAATTAAATGGAAGCGGTGGTTTTCTGAGTACTCTGGTTTCATTGTCCCTCTTCTTCGTTTTGAAGGCCCGAGAGTCCATTTTCTGGCCATTTCTTGGTTAGAAACTAGTTTTTTTCTCTTCACTTTCTTTATGTTCATTTTCTTCTTTAGGTTTATATCCTTTTTGGCTCCTTTTGTTATGGCTTTTGCTCTCTTCTCATGGAGTTTAGTTCTCCCATCTCAATGGCAGTGGTGACCATTGTTTGATGCCCGGTGATCTTAACAGAGTTTTTTTTTCTGATGCAGTCCAAGCCATTGATAGTGATATTACACTGAGTGCTAGTTTTGAAAATTTTATCAGTTTTGTTTTTCACTCGATCTGCCTCTTAGGCAGCAGTTGAAGCCATCATCCCCATAGATAGTTTCTCCACCTGCAGACCTATGTCAAGTTTTGTACTTCTGCTTTGTTTAATGAAATCCACACCCCAACGGGCCACCAGACCAAGGGCGCTGGGGCTACTCATAGCCTATTCAACTGCAAAATATTTAAAAAATTTCACCCATGTAAACGGTTCAATCCGCTCTATTGATATATGTGCCACTTAGAAGAGACGTAGACGAATTGTTCACATTAAAAAAAAATACTAGTATCTGATCCGAACACGTGGCATTCCGTGAGTCCTTTCTTCCCGTAATTTAAAGATGTTAAACGGCCACGAGAAGACGAATTCACTCGCTACAAGGCAAAAGTCTGGTAAGACATCCAGCAGCAAGACTTTGTTTTCTCTTATAAAACCCATATACATGTAGAAAAGATTGGCCTGCTTCAAAGCACAAATAGTTCCTTGCCAGAGGTCAGTTTAATACTGCAATCACTACATATTTGCGCAGAACTTTTTTGCTTTTTTCGGATACTAAAAAAAAGAAAAGGCCACAAAGCTGCCTATCAAATCTTTATCTATTTCTATTTACTGGGTCGTTTCAAAACTGTGGCCTTTTTTTGGTTACATCGGAAACAAAAACGGGGGCCTTTGAAATTTGGGAACTTTGTTAGGAAACACTTTTTTTTGGCTGCTGCGCTTTTACTATTTGGTCTTTTACTCTTTTATCGTCAATCTCTGTAAGTGTATTAATTGCAAATAATTGGTTTTGGAATTATTTGCTTTTTTGCTGCCATGTAAGTGGAAACGGCAAAAAGTTTCGGTTTTTATTTGCACATTCTTTGTGGCCCTTTCACGTCCTGTTCTCTTGTTACAAATCATCAATTTTTATGAGATGGGTGTTTTATTATCTGTTTTTATTTTTGGCTTAATTTAAGCTGCTCAAGACTTGGTCCTTCTTCTTCTTGTTGTTTCTTTTGATAAAGCAACTTTCATCGTCTTCACCTTGATTGATGGTCTGGGGAACATAGTCATTATTAATATTTTTTAGACAAGTTGGCATAATAAATGAATTCTTGAAAGTGAATGCTTTGTCTTTGTCTTGCAAAATTTTCTGTTTGGGTATCTATTTGTTGGCTCTCCATTACTTTACATTGACTATGCCATTCATTTTCTAAGCTGTTTTTATGGTTTTTAACCTGAAATATTGAAATTGAGCAGGAGTTATGGCATACTGTTCTTTTGGAAGCTTGCTTTTGGTATCCATTTTGTTCCTAGCATTTAGAGTATCATATGCTCAAGCCTCTCTCCAGGGAGATGGAGGTAAAATAAAATCTGGAACTTTCCTATCCCCAAAATTTGTTTTGGGAGCAGGATCAGTGGAGAATAGGTGGTACTACAATATTGATTTCCCAAGGGGTCATATTGCTCTCAAGAGCTTTGATGCTGAAGTAGTTGATGAGGCAGGGACTCCTATACCCCTTCATGAAACTTATCTTCACCACTGGGTTGTTTCTAGATACTATCAACGTGTGGACGTGGAAAATACTGAGGAATATCACAGTTCAGATCATATTATTGCAAAAAACAGTGGAATATGTCAGGGAGGTGTTCTTAGACAATATTTTGGTCTTGGATCTGAAACACGAGGAACAGCAACACATGTTCCAGATCCTTATGGTATAGAAATTGGGAATCCTGATGAAATTCCTGCCGGATATGAGGAAAGATGGCTGCTTAATGTGCATGCAATTGATACACGAGGTGTTGAAGACAAGTTGGGATGCACTGAATGCAAGTGTGATCTATATAACGTCACAGTGGATGAATATGATCGTCCTCTCAGACCAGGTTATGAAGGAGGTTTATATTGTTGCTATGATCATACACAGTGCAAAGTAAAACCTGGTTTTGAGGGTTCCAGGAGGAGCCTATACTTAAGATACACAGTCAAGTGGATTGATTGGGACACTTCCATCATCCCTGTGAAAATTTTTATATTTGATGTCACTGATACTGGGAAAAGGCTTAATGGTTCCACAGGATTCATCAGTCCAGAGAATGGTTGCCAGGTACACGACTTCCTTAGTATTTAGATTTTATATAAAACATAAATCAGGCATTTATATGTTATAGTTTAAATCATAACTAGCTCGTTTTACAAGGTAACACACTGGCATCTGTAGGTGTGAGATAACACTCCTTAATCATCTTTTGCACTTAGTTGAAGGAAGTATTAGAGAAACAAGTAAACTTAAGGGTAAATTACTATTTGCCCCATGTATTTTGGTCTAATACACTATTTCATCCCTGACATAGTGACATTTGAAAAAATATTAATTCATTCTTGATATTTAAAAATTCGTGTACTATTTCATCCCTAACAGATGACTAATGAGTGTTAACTGTTGCAAACATCAAGGATAAATAAGTATTTTTTCAAATGTTAGAATTTACCAACCAGAAAGAGATTTCAGGTTACACAACTTATACAACAATAAACTTTCAGGTTCATAATTTTCAGGAAAAATTGGTGGAGATATATATATTTTTTTCCATAAGAATGTCATATATCTTTGTAGTACTGCAAATCAACATTATATATTATTTGTGGCTGTCTAGGTTGAGTATCAAGTTGAGGCTTGCAGGACAACTGCTTTGACCAATGATGGGTGCATCGACATCAAACGGACAAACTTAATCATACCAACCGGTGGTTATGTTATCTATGGTGTTGCCCACCAACATACTGGGGGAATTGGCTCAACTCTGTATGGAAAGGTGATTTCAATCTTAAATTACTGGTTTGCACTTTACAGTGCTTTCATCTTTGCTCTATGTCATTTAAAGTTAGTTGTTTATGAAAGCTTATTGGTATCGGAATCGTCTTTAGGGCCCGAGAGCTGGTTTTCCATGTGTCTACATGCTTTTGATTGCAATGCTGATTGTACAATATCCGAGTTATGGAGATTTTCATTTCTTGATGCTGTGTGGCTGTAGAATCACAAGGCTGACAAAATTTTTTATGGATTGTTCAGTATAAACTGGAGAACAAATCTTTTCAAAGATTGAATGTACTAACTAGATTAATTATCAAGTAAATCAGCTCTTATTTCTCCAAGTGCATAGATTGTTAAGCTGTTTGAATGATTGCTGTAAGATGAATATGATCCGTACATTATTAGTGAAATGATCTGTGTTTGGTCCCAAATTATTACCAAGATTACTATTGTTTTTCAGGCTTACAGCTTACTGGCATGAATAATGAGTTTATCCTTGCATTCATATTTCATCCTTTCGTTCATATATCACTGCCCATCTCATATTAATAGTTGAACATGTGCATTATTGTGCAAGTTGGGGATCGAGCGGGTAACATTAGCTATCAGATGCCACACTCTGCTAATGATATGGCCATGTGATAAATTCAGAATGGACGTGTCATATGCACCTCCTTACCAACTTATGGAGAAGGAATGGAAGCAGGAAATGAGGCAGGTTACATCGTAGGAATGTCCACCTGTTATCCTATACCAGGCACCATCAAGCTAGAAGATGGCGAGGATCTAATTCTGGAATCTAGATACAGCAATTCTCAGAAGCACGCAGGAGTTATGGGTCTTTTCTACATTTTGGTTGCGGACAGAACACCAGAGCAAACACCTTTCTTAGATTCTCTTACTCATGTAAGTTGTTCAATTTTCTTCTGTTGATTGTTGACTTCTATAAGAAGTGTGAATGTTGACTTCTATATAAGCTTTTTTCCCACTGCAGTAATGTAGACAAATCTTGTGTCTTGTGGTTAAGTAATATGTCAGGCAAAGTGCAGTATGGCAATCTGAAAAAGGGATATGTTATTGTTCATGAGGAGTATGGGTGTCTAAAACAGGAGAATATTTACCTATTTCAAGCAATGTTCTCACTTGTACATTAAGTTGATAGGAGAATGTGATAATTAACCAGTATTCAATACTTGACAAACTTAAGCCTAAAACACCTAAAATATGCGTTCATTCATTTTGTTGTGGTGCATGCACTTGAAGTAGGTAAGTTTCGGTCAAAAAAAAAAGTAGGTAAGTTAGAATTATATACATATTTACGACAGATTCTTACCCATAACACGTATATTACATTGAATATATAAGATTTGTGACATTTTATACATATGAATTATTTTACATTTGACCAGTAAAAATGAGATATATATTTTTACATTGCAAATTTTATCGTTAGTCGTTAGGTATAATGCACCTGGTACAAGTAATGATTTCCCTTCCATTCATAACACTAGCCTTTTGGAGTCATTAATAATATTGAACCTCCAACATATCTTGCTTCTTGCAGGTACATCAAAAGATGGAGCCTTCCGCGTATCCTTGGCAGATGGTAGCTTTCTTGGGATTGGCAATAGCTGTTGTTGTTGGTGCTGTTGTTGCAGTCAATTTTTGGATTAAGAAGGGAAAAGATGATGGCTACCAACCAATTATGGCGTAAAGTCATTGTGTTATCAGCTGTGTATTATGTCTTTACTTGCTAGCAATGGTAAACCTTGTGGACATCAATAAAATCATGAAAAACGAAAAGCTATGTATCACTATCAATAATATGGAATCTCATACCAAATTGAAATGTCTGTCTAGTTCAGGAGTTGATATGCTAAAAAACTTCTGTTGGACGGGTATCAAACATTTTTCTGATGGGAATATACTTTTTTTTCTTAAAAGAAAAAATCACGCCATTATGGGTTTGATTTTTCAGCAATCTATTTAACATGCTATGTGGAACAGAAAATAATTAAAAAGTTAGTATTCACTAACAATTTTTAGAATCAATTAGGAGAGATTATTTCATAATCATGGTACATTTAATGGTCTTAAATCAATTATTGAAATTTTTTTAACTCTTTTTATAATATAATCGGGATATTAAAATTTAATAATATTCATAATTTGAATAAATAAATTATATCTACCTCTACTAGTTAACTTTGGGTAGAATCTAATTCTATAATCACAAAATAGCCAACAACATTTTCTTTTAATTCTTAAAAAAAAAATCTTTGTGATCTTGAAAAGTTAAGTAAACTTTTAACATGTAGCCTATGCCAGTGTAATTTATAATATAAAAATATGTATCTCATTTAGTCAAGAATAAAACATTTATGATAATATGTTACAAATTTACATTATTATCACAAACTTTTCTCTCTTTTGAATGTTCTTCGTTCTTTCTGATTATTGCCATTTTAGCTCAACATTTTATGGATCAATTTTCGGCTATTTTTAATAGAAAATTAATCATCTCCTTTCTTTTTGTGTATATCTTCTCTTCTTTTTTTACAATAAGATGTAGGCTTTTCTAAATCTGTGGTTAATTTCCTCTTTTACTTGCCTTCTATGGATATTTTGCTATCTCTCATGAGAGGTTTTGGGTTCAATAAGAAAGATCTACTGATGGTGCTCCTCCCGTTGAAGAAGAAGAAGAAGAAGGAGGAGGTTGTTCCTTTCAAAGAAATTTTTGATTTGGCTTACCCAATTTGAGTTTGACTCTCTTACTTGTCAACAATTATATCTTTTTACAGCGACACCGATGTATTGATATTTTAGTGGTTATTTTTAGTTTGAGTTTGTATTTATTTTCTTATTTTTCTTCTACTTTTTTATAATCTTTATATTTAGAGTAAGATTAGTTCTTATTGTTCGTAGTTATTGTAAATCTTGCTCGTCTTTCTTGTACATTAAAGATTATTAATAATATAATTTTCTTTGGACCAAAAAAAATTTATATTATTAAACATATTACACCTAATATAGATATGAGTATTATAAAAAATAAATCGGCTAGTAAAAAAATAGTTAAAAGGTCATTTTTAAAAAAAAAGTAATTATTTGGTATAATATATTTACGGTCCCTTATATTTAATATAATTTATTAGTTTAACACCTCAACTTATAATTTTATCATTTTAATATTTAAATATGCGTAAAATGCACTAATATATACTTATTTGATGACATAATGCATTTATTACCTCATGTACTTGTCATTTGACATATATATTTGTAGTTTTTGGTTAATCAAACTCTTGAAATATGAAACATGTTGGTTTATTATTTCATATTACGTGTACTGATAAAAATTTTAAAATTATATTTTAAAAGAGTTTAAGTGTTAAAATGACAAAACTATAAGTTAAAATATTAAATTGATAAAAAATAATAAATACAAAGAATCATAAATATATTATGTCTAATTCTTTTTATACTGTTTATCAATGTCTAATTCTTTTTATACTGTTTATCAATGTCTAATTCATACCATCTTTCATCTTTCTCTCATTTAAAAAAAAAAATCGTTACAGGTGGAGAGCTGGTTAATTTAATCAGATTTTTATTCAATCACTCAAATGCAGGGTCAAGTGGCAAATTTTTTATTAGGCAATAATAGCATATACAAAAAGACATAAATATTAATGAATAACAATTGAAAAAAAATTATTAAGCGACCCCAGCCACAAAAGAATATCCCTCTCTGCTCCTACTTTTTTTTTTCCAGCTTTGAAGGGAAATTTTTTTAAAAAAAAAACCGTTTTGTAGAGAGACGGCCAGAACTTGCCAACAAGGCAGTTTCCTGTTTCTTCTTTTTTTCCGTCTCTCACAGACAATTTCACAAACACATGGAGGACGTTAAATCTAGCAGTTCGAATGGGCACGTTATGTCACCATCTTTCGGGTTTTAGGTGCCCACAGCTCCATTATCTCACCAATTCCAATAAAAAATCAGTTACACGTGCCAATTCAAAACCAATAATATCTGGGTTAATTTCTCTCTTTTTTAATTTCTCCAGTACCTCGCCCGCCATTTTTGTTTCCTGGAATCATCAAGTTCTCTTGAGCATTTCAAGAACTTGTATCCTCTTTTAAATCCCCCACATTTCCTTTTTCAATTTTGGCTCTTTACTGCTTTCACTAATTCGAGTCAAAATTGGCCTTTCCTTAATTGGAAAGCGTTTGTTTATACTTACATTTTTTTGTTCGTTCTAATTTCAGGGCAGCACATGGAGATCTAAGAAATCCGTTTGGTAAAACTCATGCTCGAACTCAAAAATTAGTGTTTGTTTTTGGGAGCTTCAACAAATTTTGGAATTTTATTTTTTTTAGTCATGTCCGGCGCTGCTCATGCCGTGGACCACCGTGTAGGGTTGCCGGAAATGGAGAAAAACGCAAAACAGAATCCGAATCGTTCCGGTTGTTGCAACCCAGTTAAGAAACCGGGTCCGATCACTATGGATCATGTGCTATTGGCATTGCGAGAGACAAAAGAAGAGAGGGAAGTAAGATTAAGGAGTTTATTTAATTTTTTTGATGCTGCAAACATGGGATATTTGGATTATGCTCAGATCGAGGCGGGGTTGTCGGCGCTGCAGATTCCAGGAGAGTACAAGTATGCTAAGGATTTGTTGAAAGTTTGTGATGCAAATAGAGATGGACGGGTTGATTATCAGGAGTTCAGGCGGTATATGGATGATAAAGAGCTCGAATTGTACAGGATATTCCAGGCTATTGATGTTGAACATAATGGGTGCATTTTGCCTGAGGAGTTATGGGAAGCCCTTGTGAAGGCTGGTATGACATAAATTTCATTGCTTTTTTTTTTTAAGTCCCATAAAGTGTCCGTTATTTATCAATGCCATTGATAGTGAAATCATGCATGTTGAAGTTTTAAAACTTAATTTGTGATAGTTGCGTTTAACTATGTTTAGCTTGATTGGGATTTGTTATGGAACTATTAATTTTAGTATGTGAGGTTAGGTGAAAAACATAAAGGGTATAGGGACAATGATGGATTGCAGTTTTCACATATTTAGCAAAGAATAGATATATATATTGGATAGATAATATAACTAAATTGATGGCTGTGCTACGAAGAGTGAAGGTATAGTTTTCTTAGAAGATAATGGTACCTTGAATTTGTTAATTTATATGAATTCAATACTTAAATCGTGTTTGACGGTTGGTTATTGGCGTGCCATTGGATAGCATTGTGGGGCTTCTCATTATCATTTTTCTTGTCATGGATTTTTTTGGTGTAAATTTTTGACTTCATGATGGGTGATGTTTCTTGAATGTGAGTGATGGAGAATCCTCTTGTGCAATAGTTGGCTTTTCAGAGCTGCTTGAGGCTGTCATTCGTGTTGAAGATTCTCACTTTCTGATGTACTCTTTCTTACTATTTTGTATCTTATAAAAGTTATCTTAGTGGTACAAGGTTGAATCATTCTTTTGGTTAAGTGATATGACAATCACTTGAGTTGTTATTTACCCACACAAAAATTTGTCTTCATACATTACAATTTTGCAACCAGGCTGTTTTGAAATCTGCACTCTGGTGAATAAGTTTAATGGTAACTCCCGCTTCCATGTGAGGAAGCTTTCTTTCTCATTCTCTTTCCATTTACCATGTAGGCATGTACCATAATTCGTGCAGATGAACTGTAAAGTGTTAGAACTCTGAAGACGATTTTGTGTAATGATGGTGGTTCTCAGCTTTTTTTGTTGTCTTGGAGTATCACTTTTCTCTTTCTTTTTTCATGCTTGAGTTTGGTCAGAGTTAAATCATTCTATAAAAGCTCTCTCCCCCTTCTAAGTTTGTGCTGAGTTAGATGTTTGCAATAGTATATTAGCCTTGGTTGGAGATGTTAGTTGATATGGGATATGTTTATGGTTTCCCATTTACACACTTCTCTCATATGTCTGTTTCCATGCTGACTGGTTCAAGTTAATGTTTATATACTGAGTGATAGATTCACTCAAAACCAGAATACTAAACCTCATTTTCAGTGGGATGTATAAATAAGAGATGGAATGTAGTACTTACTAGTGGTTTCTAATTAATTTAAATTTAGCAAAGTGTATTTGCTTGTACTTTGTGCCAATGCTTGCTAGAGTCTTTTAGCAACTATTTTTCTGCTGAATGCAAATCATTTTGTAGTAGTATTGAACTTTTGGGGTTTGTAGGATTTTAGCATTGGGCTGACACTATGAGTTGAATGACTAATGGATTGGGGTTTTTTCCCCAGTTTGTGGCAATTTTTCATTTAGTGAGATTGATATTTGTGATTTTTATCTTAAATTAGAGAGGCTTGGCCTGGTAACTGTATCTCTATTTGCTCACTGTCCTTTTCCAATTTTTGTCATCCCTCAACTTTTTTCTTCTTGTCTTCAACTCTTTACCAAATTTTTCGTTTGAGTGTGTATTTTTATTGGTTTCTGGAATTTGGATTGTATACAAGCATTTTCTAGCCCTGTTTCAGTTTATCTATTGTTTTCATCTTATAAGCCTTGGCAGTTTCTGCTTCACAGGGATTGAAATTGATGATGAGGAGCTTGCACGCTTTGTAGAGCATGTTGATAAGGATAATAATGGAATTATAACTTTTGAAGAATGGAGGGATTTTCTTTTGCTCTATCCACATGAAGCTACAATTGAGAATATATACCATCATTGGGAAAGGGTATGCCTTGTAGATATTGGAGAACAAGCTGTTATTCCTGAAGGCATCAGCAAGCATGTTCATAGGAGTAGATATTTTATTGCAGGGGGAATAGCAGGAGCTGCTTCTCGTACTGCAACTGCTCCTCTTGATCGCCTGAAGGTGGTTTTGCAAGTTCAGACAGAAGGTGCTTATCTTTTTCCTGCTATAAAGAAGATATGGAAAACAGAAGGTTTCTTGGGTTTCTTTCGAGGTAATGGATTAAACATTGTGAAAGTTGCACCTGAAAGTGCTATCAAGTTTTATACTTATGAACTGTTAAAGAATGTCATTGGAGATATGAAAGGGGGAGACAAAGATTGTACAGGTCCTGGTGAGAGACTTTTGGCTGGGGGTTTGGCTGGTGCAGTGGCGCAAACTGCCATCTATCCCCTAGATCTTGTGAAAACTCGATTACAAACTTACCCTTGTGAAGGTGGAAGGGTTCCAAAAGTAGGAGCATTAACAAGGGATATATGGGTTCAGGAAGGACCTCGAGCCTTTTATAAAGGACTCGTGCCATCTGTTCTTGGGATTATTCCTTACACAGGCATTGACCTTGCTGCCTATGAGACACTGAAGGATATGTCAAAGACATATATTCTGCAGGATAGTGGTACATTTTCTTGTGTCTGTTGTTTTGTTCATTTTTTCCTTCTTCCCAAATTTTATGATTTTTTCGTTTTGGGAGTTAGTGTTCTGAAAGCTTTATATTTTGTGTAGATCCAGGTCCTCTTGTGCAATTGTGTTGTGGGATGTTCTCTGGAGCCCTTGGAGCAACGTGTGTTTACCCTTTGCAGGTTATCAGAACAAGGTAAGTTCCGTCTTTAGACCTTTTCAATTCTTTTTTTTTGTTGGCAGGTTGGTGCATCAAGGTTTGTTTTCTAGTTCCCAATAGGTTTCCTTTACCATTGTCCTTCAGAATTTTGTTTTATTTCTTTTTCTATAAGCAAGCCCAATGATTTATTTCTGGCCTCTTTTCAGAATGCAAGCTCAGCATTCTAGTTCTGCTGCTGCTTATAAGGGGATGTCTGATGTATTTTTGAGAACACTGAGGGATGAAGGTTATAGAGGTTTCTACAAAGGACTATTCCCAAACCTTCTCAAGGTTGTGCCAGCTGCAAGCATAACATATTTGGTGTATGAAGCGATGAAAAAGAGACTAGATCTATGATTGGGGAGGGAGCTCCCTACTGTAGTCAATTGTTGATGCTGTTGATGACGAAAAAGAATAATAATAGGATTACTAGTCAAGTAGGTAAAATACAAATTGTTTCGAGTTATACAATAGACAGTAATCCCCCTTCAAGAATTGGGGCACATAGTTTTTTCAGTTGAAGAGTTTTTTGCCGGAAGCTTGTGTTGGAGGTTTTAGTGTCTAGAAACAAACAAGAATTATTCAACTTTTCATTATATCTGACTGCTAGGTGATGGGTCTTTTCCCTTTTACTTCCCCATCCCCCCCCCCCCCCCCCCCCCCCACTTTGTTTGATACTTCTGATAATCTTTTGCATAAATATATATGTAAGATGATATATATGGAAAAAGGAAAAAACTTTGCTAGATTTTGTTTATGATACAGTAATTTATTTTCTCGAGACTGCCTATCTAGTGAAGATGGTCCAACTGTAAATTGGGTGTGATTCACTTTCAAATTAGAGAAAAAAAAATGGTTATTTTTCTCTTTCGTAAGTGCTTCCTAGATACCGTTGCTGATGATACAAATGCTAGATGAAGTGGGTTGGGCACTCGAATTCAAGAAGTATTGTGGTCCTTATATTTACGCCAGGTGTTGCTTGCATTGATGTAGTATGTGGGGATCTTTTATGTACATCCACATCAACAATCAACCTTCTTTCCACAAAAGCAGAGAAAATGAAGTCCCAGTTAGGCATGTGTGGGCCAAATTTTGTTGGCTCAGGTTAGATGCTGCTATACATTGGCATGGAAAGAAATATTATTACAATGGCTGTGCGCCTGTACCTGTACCAATATTAGATTAATTGGAAATTCCTTGTAATCTTAGCAATTTCAGGCAGTGTATATAGATTCAGCCCAAATCACTCTAGTACAATGCAGTACAATACTTTTACCAACAGCTTCATGTAAGCAGACTGACTGCATCTGTTTCTGTCTACTATTGGCATCCAAGTAAACATTTTGTTGAATAATTTGCCATCTCATTCAACCATGAGAAAACAGGTTACACCATCAACAACAACATGGATCTCAGCTTTATATGTTGAGTGATTCTTCTGAACATATATACAACATTGCATTACTCATTGAAAATAATCCCTTGTAGATTCATTTTTTACCTTAATTTACCCTTAGGTTGTACATATGCAAACATTACTATGTATAGCTACCCAATTAAACCTCAATCAAACATATCATTAAGTTCTTTATTTGCTGTTAGCAGTTGCAAAGGTAGATAAACAAGAAGCTCGAAACAACACTGAAAATAACAAAACGGAAAGGAAGCAAACACAAAAGAGAAAACAGCTTGGCACATACATGCATCTACATACATAGAGCGATTCCACCTATATATCCTGACGACAAAGATGCCAAGGATTCAAATACATGAACCAGAAGAAAAATATATATATTATAAACCCGGAAGAAAGGCGTGACCTTCCCTTTGCCTTTGTGACTTGCCTTTTTGACACCTTCTTCAATTCCATAGAAGGGAACAAGAAGAAGATGGGGGTTACATACATACCGTTATCCAACACTTGGATTTCTCATTACCATCTTCTTCTTTCTTCTTCTTCTCCACATTTTCTTGGCTTAAAACTGAAGTTTTTGAGTTAAGCAGCAAGCAACCGCATGGCTCCTTCTTTGCCAGTATTCCTTGTATATATAATGGCCTCACAGTTTACATATTGAGCAATTTTTATTTTATTTGTTTATTTATTAAATCAGGATATGTTGCCGGGGCTAACTAAAAAAAATTCAACATGATAAAATTCCAACCATGAAATCTTTTTATTTAATTATTGATATTTAAAATTTATTAGACTCAAATTAATTTAGTTTAACTTGACAAAATCATAAAAGTGATAAAAAAATTTCAGTTATATAATTATTTACACCACAACTCGACTAAATTTTTTAGTATATAACATTTTTACCTATAAATTTCAATAGAATCTGACATTATATATTGGGCCAATTTTTAAAATTTGAATACTTTTTCATAAAAAATTAAAAGAAAAAATTGAGGAGCTGGACATTAGGACAGAGAAAACAGATCAGTAAAGGAAAAGAAAGAAATCGTATTTGAAAATGGTCCACAGAGGCATTATTCTCTTATTGGGGTCGTGGCCACTAAGAACATTTATTATTCTTCAACTTCAAATATATAAAATACTCTCTCTGTGTATTTGATCTAAACCACCATAGCATAGGCATTCTCCAATCTCCAAGTGGAAAAAAGCCAACCAATACAAAGAAAAGGTAAAGAGTACTTGGAAAAACAAAAAAGGGTTTAGATGACAAGTGGAAAGCTCATTCTTAAAGTGGTAATCAAATTATACACAAGATGAAAAATTAGTTTCATATCAATAAAATAAATATTTTGTTAAAAAAAAAATCAATAATATAAATATGGTATGGAGAATATGGGTCCTTTTTTTTTAATAGGGTACAATGATTCTACACCGTCCAATTCTCTATCTGTCTCTTACCCTTTATGTATAAAATAGAATAATGTTAGAATCATTGTGTCAAATAGCACTAATCCATCTTATGTGGGAAGCATTTTACTTGCCAAATGCGGGAAGAAAAAACAAGAATAGAGGGTGTAATTCATCTGAATTGAGTTCACATGCTATTAAGTTTGAATTCAATTTGATTTTAAATTTAAAGTACGAATTCAATTTAATTCGATTAAACTTTTTAAAAATTATTAAAATTAAAATTTTATTTGACTTATAAAATTAAATCAATTAAATCCAACGTCCCTTAATTATAAAATTTTTTTAAGATAAAGTTTAATATAATATAATTTTGAAAGAAAAAGTTTCTATTAGAAAAAAAAATATTAAGGACCAATACTGACTTTAGAATATAGTTGAGGGCCTAAAAAATACTAATCTTTAGTTCTTTATTTTAGTGAATTAAGAACAATAGTTAATTTGTGGTCGTATATATGAAAAATTTTATGGTCGTTTAATTTTTTAGTTATTTTTATTTTACTTTATCTTTATCAATATAAGATAAAAAGTATACTTTATTTATTTAATAGTGGTTAATGATAAAATATAATTTACTTTATAAAAAATAAAGTAATAATATATATATATGTATATTTTCATTTGAAACTTCCACGCTTTGTTGATATAATCGTGTGAAGATCAAGCACACGCCACATGGATATTAGTTACGTGATTAGTTTTTTATTTGTACATCAATTTTCAATGACTAAAGAGGACGTGCCGGAGTGGTTATCGGGCATGACCAGAAATCATGTGGGCTCTGCCCGCGCCCAGTCGAATCGTGCCGCGACGTTTTAATTCATGTCGTTGTTGTGGGAGTTTAGCGACGTTTTAATTTCACGTCGTTGTGTAATTAGGTTATGTTTTGGCGACAATGTATTTTAATAGTTTGTTAAACTGAAGCATGATTTGGAGACGTTTCAAAATTCTTCGTTGCTATTTAAAGTCAAGATTTTGGCGACATTTTAGTTTGAAAATTTGCTGGAGAAATGGAGGGCCACTGCTGAAGCACACCCGATGCTAATCACCAGTCACTCGCAAATCTGTCATCTTTCACATTCAGTCGGCAACCTTATTAAGCAATGCAAAACAGTCAATCAACTCTACCAAATCCATGGCCATGCTATCAGCAAAGGTCTCATCTTTCTTGACACTTCTTCTCAAATTTTAACCAAAATACTCCACGCTCTCGCCACCACGACCGCCCAAAAATCATCGTCATCTTTATTGCACTATGCAGTCTCTGTATTCAATTCTATCTCAAACCCATCGACCTTTTGCTGCAACATTATCATTAGACTCCACACTCTCCATTCCTCTCCTCTCCGTGCCCTCCATTTCTTCCTCCAAATGCGCCGCTTCTCTGCTCCCCCTGATTTCCACTCTTACCCTTTTGCCCTTAAAGCCTGTGCACATCTTCGCGATCTTTCCTTGGCTCAGTCGCTTCATTCTCAAGTTTTCAAATTTGGGTTCGTGTCTGACTCATACGTAATGAATTCTCTCATTCATGTTTATTCATTATCTGATCGTTTGGACAATGCTTACCAAGTATTCGAGGAAAGTTCTTACAGAGATGTGGTTTCTTATAATGCATTGATTGATGGATTTGTTAAAGCTGGGGACCTTGTAAAAGCAAGAGAGCTTTTCAATCTGATGCCTGCAAAAGACTCTGTGTCTTGGGGTACTCTTATAACAGGGTATGCACAGAGGAGCTATTGCAATGAGGCAATTGAATTGTTTAATCTTATGATGGACTTAAAGCTTATACCTGATAATATTGCATTGGTTTCTGTTCTTTCTGCTTGTGCACAACTGGGTGAATTGGAAAAAGGGAAGCAAGTTCATGATTATATTGAAAGGAATCGAATTCGAATTGATTCTTTTTTGTCAACCGGCTTGGTTGATTGTTATGCAAAGTGCGGGTGCATTGACATGGCTATAAAGGTTTTTGAATTAAGCCTTGATAAGAGTTTGATTACATGGAATGCAATACTAGTTGGCATTGCAATGCACGGCAGTGGCCAGTTACTATTGAATTACTTTTCACGAATGCTTGATGCTGGAGTTAAGCCTGATGGGGTTAGTTTTGTAGGAGTTTTAGTTGGATGTAGCCATGGAGGTCTAGTAGATGAGGCCAGGAAGCTTTTTGATGAAATGGAAGCTATTTATGGGGTCCCTAGAGAGCTCAAACATTATGGATGCATGGCTGACTTGCTAGGACGAGCTGGGTTGATCAAAGAATCAATGGAATTGACAAAGGGCTTGCCTATGGGTGGTGATATGTTTGTATGGAGTGGTTTGCTTGGAGGGTGTAGGATACATGGGAATGTTGAAATTGCAGAGAAAGCAGCAAAGCAAGTGATGGAGTTAAAACCTGAAGATGGTGGGGTTTATTCAATCCTAGCTAATATTTATGCCAATGCAGAGCGATGGGAAGATGTAGTAAAGATCAGGAGATCAATGAGTGGCAATAAAGTGGTAAAGAAGAACTCTGGTTGCAGCTTGATTCAATTGGATGGAATTATGCATGAATTTCTTGCAGGTGACAGCTCGCATGAAGGAAGTAATGAGATATATATGGTGTTAGATGGAATCAGAAAACATCAATCCGAAGTATGGTAGTTTATGCCTGATACTTACAGCAAATGTGTACGCTAGCAAAAAGGGGCTTCTGGCTGAATATCTCGACAAATAATTATTCATGGATAATGAGGAGCTATAATGCACGTCCAGCGGTGCATGCGGCATTCAACTATCTCATATAAAAAATTTTATGGGGGTAAAAGAGTTGGTTTTTTTTCACTAAAAATAAATGCAAGCAAAGCCAAGAACATCTCTTCTTTTCAAGTTAATCTAACTATCCCCATCATGGCCTTCTGATCAACTGAGGGTCCACTCATTACACGGATTGTTTAGGTTCTTATTGATTATTTAAGTTTGTCTGTTTTAGTTCGTTTCTTACTCGGCCACTATATATTGCATGGCTACATGAAAAGGATCTTGAGTGGCTTAAGAGGAATTGCCATTAACCTCACTAAAATTGAAAGCGTATGTGCTAAGAGCTAATTACTTGGGGCTTGTTCTTCGCAAAGAGCAGGGTAATAGTAGGATGTGATTTTGTGCCAGTATGTGTAGCACTTGGTATGATAGCTTTATCGACCATGTTAGGACTGCACACAGTGAAGCAGCAGCTACTGTACGCACTCACTAATTGTGCGAGTGAAGAAGAAGCTGAGAGAGACAATTCCTGAATTCTTTTATCCAGAGAAAGTGGTGGATGAGGCTTATAAATTCGTTGCGAAACCCTTCTTCAGAAAAGCAGCCATATTCAAAGTGGAGTTCAGACCACACCTGATCCTATTCGCAAGGATAATTAGCCTAACCCATTTCAAATACTTAGTGTTTTTTTTTTCTATGTTCTCATTTTTTTTATGTCCGAAGCATTTTAATTAAAAAAACCATTTTGTAATATTCGTATCTTCAGGTTCAGACTCTCAAAACCATTGGAGTCGATCTCAAGTTGAACTAAAATGGACTCCCTACCAGCCCTAAATTCCTTTTTTTTTAAAAAAAATAAATCTTTGGGCATATAGCTTGAGGCCAGCCTTAAACCCTTTTTTTTTTTTTTTTAACTCCCTTTGTACATATATCTGGAGGCCAAACTTCAGAATGCTCATGTATAAACCAGTGTTGTGTTTTTCTTTAATGGTGCTAGCTTGCTAGATTAAGTAAATACTTTATCTATGTTAGTTTCATACTTTCATGGACATTAATCAAACAATTAATAATGTGCATCAAATATTAATCAAGGTAGAAAACAAAAATAATAAATATTCTTTAGGAATGAATGAATAAATAAATATTTTTCAAAAAAATAAATAAATAAATAAAACTAGTATGATTGAGTGAGGACTCAAGATCAAGCTTATACATAGGTGAACAGTTGACGAGATTAATGCAGCCACACACAGGATGTCCTTATCCACAAGTGTATAGAGTTCTGTAGTACGACATGACGTGCCTCTTCAAGAGGCTTCTAGGGTGAAAATGTCCATTGTTGGTTTCGACAAGTGTCCCTTCTATACTCCGCTACGTGTGTCCAGAATCCTCTGCCAGCATCTTCCTCTCCTTTACTCTCCCGTATATATACCTCAATCTCGCTGTCACTCTCCAAATCAATAAGCAGTCAAGTAAGGAAATCTTTTTCTGTTATTGAATCATGGCGTCATTTAGAGCAGTAGTAAGTCGTTTGAGAGGAACAGCAACATATACAACACTAACCACTCCAAAGATGAAGGCAGCATCTGCTCCAACAGCAGCGGCAGATTTCGGTCACCACCCAGAAAAACAAACAAAGAAGGCAGTGAAAGGAGATTACGTGCCTGTTTATGTAGTGCTAGGGATGATAGCATTATCTACATCACTGGGTTTATACACAGCAAGGCATCACATAATGTACTCTCCTGATGTCCGAGTGAAAAAGAAGATAAGGGAGATTGTTCCAGAATTGGAGGATCCAGATAGAGTTGTAGATGAAGCTGATAAACTTGTCAAGAAATCTTTCTTCAGGAAAGTTGCTCATATTCAAGAAGTTGATACTGGTTATATGTCTGATCCTGTTCATCGACATGATGCTTTTGCACATAATCATCATCATCCCCGCGCTGAGACGCTCAAGTCTGTTGGGATTGATCCAAAGAAGCTGCAGTGAGCTCTGTGTTCATGTATTTTTCATTTTGTCCGTCTAATTTTCGCTTATTTTGTTAGATTTACTGTTGTGATGTATATAGATGTCAGTTGGGATTGGATAATAACAAAAATAAAAGTGTGGGTTTATATGGACGAGAGGCGATATGTGCTGTTTCTTCCATAATAAACCGAAAAAATGCGCATCCGGGTAAGCGAACCGCGGTCAGTACCGTGGCAGGGTACTATGATACCGCTACACCAGATGCGCTTCACGAGATTAAAACGGAACCTTATCAAAATTAAAAACAAAAGACACGGCAAAACAGAGCCAGAAAACAAAAAAGCACCGCCGTTGCCGGGGATCGAACCGGGGTCACCCGCGTGACAGGCGGGAATACTCACCACTATACTACAACGACTTGTTGATGTAATTACACCTAGGTAAATTTAAATTTTGAATTGTTTAATCCGAAAACTCTACCCACATGAAATGGAATTTTTTTCCAATCTCTTTGGAATCAAATCCTAGATGGTTATGAACTTATGCCAATAATCTTTTTCACAGTATATTGCAATAAATTTATTGGGTTAATTAAATTTTTCTACTAGATAATAAATGAGATTTATAAAATAAATAAGAAAATTGAAATGTGCATAATAATATAAAGATGGTTTAATATAATAATAAAATTCATAAGATGGTTAGATCAATTAAGAGTAAATTAAATAGATGGTAAAAATTTGTCGTATAAATAAAAAAATAAATATAACACTAATAATAAAAAATTATGGAATTTAATTTAAATAAAATTTTCTATTATAAAATAATGGGATTATAATTACAATTTTTAATTTGTAGCTCATATTTTTACAAATTAGCTCATAAATAATATTTATTTTTTTACTCTTTTTTTATTATATAAAATAGAGAATATCACACTCGTCCAAGCTTATAATCAAAGCTCTCAATTTTACTTATATTTGCACACACATATGCTTGTACGTACATACCATTTTTTGCGCAAGTACTCACTCTTGCACAACCACGGCCCATCTCATTTTTGCTTTACAACCCTCCCTCACTTTTGCACACACTGCTTTCTCTATTTTATAAAATGAATGGCTTTTCCTACACATTACACACACAAATGCTTACAAATGATGGCTATATATAGCCATAAGAGATGGCCAAAATATTCAACCTTTACTGCACCGAATTTTAGTGCAGTAAAGTTTTATTTTTTTTTTGTCTTTAAAATTTGTGGGCTAACGAGTCCCCTACTTGCAGGTGGGTCTCATCCAACAAATCTCCCCCTCACGCCTCAAGTGGGGGTCATTGTCATTCCAGCGGCCAATCGACAGAATTTAAATTTCTCCCTTGGTAGAGTTTTTGTTAACATGTCTGATCCATTTTCATCTGTATAGATCTTCTTAAGCTGTAACTGCTTCTCCTCCAATACATCTCGTATCCAATGATATCTCATATCAATGTGTTCTGACTTTGAATGAAATGAGAAATTCTTACCAAGGTGGATAGTGCTCTGACTATCACAAAATAGCTCGTATCTGTCCTGATAAAGGCCAAGTTCATTTAAGAACTTCTTCATCCATAGCAACTCTTTACAAGCTTTAATTACTGTAATAAACTCTGCTTTAGTGGTAGATAGAGCAACACACTTTTACAATTTTGATTGTCATGACACAACTCCCCTTGCAAATGTAATCAAGTAACTAGAAGTTGACTTTCTCGAGTCAACATCACCCGACATGTCTGCATTTGTGTATCCAGCAAACACAGGTTTGGCATTTCCAAAACATAAGCATATTTTGAACGTTCCACGAAGGTACCTGAAAATTCATTTCACTGCAGCCCAATGTTCCTTTCCAGTATTTGAAAGGAACCGACTCACAACTCCAACTGAGTGTGCAATATCTGACCGTGTATACACCATGGCATACATTAAACTACCAACTGCCGAGGCATATAGAACTCTATCCATCTCTTCCTTTTCCTTATCAGTAAAAAGGCTTTGCTGAGAAGTCAATTTAAAGTGATTAGCAAGAGGACAGCCAACCGCTTTAGCATTGTACATGTTGATCCTTTAAAGTACCTTCTTAATGTACTTCTCTTGTGATAACCATAATTTTTTTGACGCTTCTGTCTCTAATAATCTTTATGCTAAGAATTTTCTTTGCTGGTCCCAAGTCTTTCATGGCAAAAGACTTACTCAACTGCTTCTTCAAGTTGTTGATTCTGGAAACATTCCAATCAATAATCAACATGTCATCCACATAGAGCAACAACACAATAAAGTCATCATCAGAGAATTTTTGAATAAATACACAATGGTCTGAAGTAGTCTTCTTGTAGCCTTGCTCCCCCATAACAGACTCAAACTTCTTATACCATTGTCTTAGTGTTTGTTTCAAACCATACAAGCTTTTCTTCAATCTGCAAACATAGTCCTCTTTTCTTTTTACTTTGAAACCTTCTACCTGCTCCATGAATATTTTTCTTCCAAATCACCATGAAGGAAGGCAGTTTTAATATCCAGTTGCTCGATTTCCAGATCAAGACTTGCTGCTAAACCTAGCACAGTACAAATGGATGTTATCTTCACGACTGGAGAAAAGATCTCATCAAAGTCGATACCCTTTCTTTGGTTGAATCCTTTTACAACCAGTCTAGCTTTAAATCATGGCTGGAGACTGTGTTCTTCATGCTTAATCCTGAACACCCACTTATTCTTCAAAGCTCTCTTGCCTTCTAGCAACTTCACTAGTTCAAATATCTTGTTCTCATACAAAAACTTCATCTTAACTTGCATGGTTTCGAACTACTTTTCTTTATGTTCTCCTGAAATAGCTTCTTCATAGCATTTTGGTTCTCCTCCTTCAGTAACTGTCACATACTCATCTGAAGGGTATCTGCGGGTTTCTACTCGACCTCTGGCTGATCTTCTCAAATCAGGTTGTGCAATAGGAGGTTTATTGGCATCATCCTCGCCAACTCCCCTTTCATCGCCTTCTGGTAAGGCTCCCCCTTCATTTTGACTGGTAGGTAGAGGGACCGGCTCCAGATTTACTGGTTGCTCTTTTTTTTGCTTGGTCTCCACTTTTTTCATGATATCTTCAATGGTTTGATCTTCAAAGAAGATAACATCTCTACTTCTGATAATCTTCTTATCAACAGGATCCCAGAGTCTGTAGCCAAATTCTTTATGAGCATAACCCAAGAATATACATTCCTTGGATTTTCCTTCAAGCTTGGTTCTTTCATCTCGTGGAATATGAACAAAGGCTCTGCAACCAAACACTTTTAAATGCTCATAAGAAATATCCTTTCCAGTCCATACTCATTGTGGTATGTCGCCATTCAGTGGAACTGAAGGTGACAAGTTAATTAGATCAACTGCAGTTCTCATTGCCTCCCCCCAAAAAGAGTTTGGCAACTTTGCATTTGAAAGCATACATCTGATTCTTTCATAAATTGTTCTGTTCATCCTTTCTGCAACACCATTACGCTGAGGTATTTTTGGTATCGTCTTCTCAAGCCTGATGCCGAATTTTCTACAGTATTCTTCAAATGGACCCATGTATTCACCACCATTGTCTGCATGAACACACTTCAACTGTCTTCCAATTTCTCTCTCAACCTTTGTGTGAAGTTCTTTGAAAACTTTTGGCACTTGATCTTTAGTTTTTAGACCAAATGCCCATAATTTTTTAGGGCAATCATCAATGAAGGTTACAAAATACAAGGCACCGCCAACACTTCTGGTTTGCATCGTGCACACAACAGTATGTACCAAATCAAGAACATTTAGTTTTCTTGATGGTATGGAATTCCGGAATGTAACTCTATGTTATTTTCCATTAATACAATCAACACAATTTTGCAGATGTGCACCTTTGATCCCAGGTAAGAGATCTTTCCTTATTAGCCTCTGGAGTCCTTTCTCACTTATATGACCGAGTCATTTATGCCACAACTCGATTGGAACTTCTTTCTCCATTACATTCATCCAGCTTTTCTGTAGCTTTGCTTCTGTTATATAAAAGGAGTTGATTTTCTTCCCTCTAGCCATCACTAGAGAGCCTTTTGTGAGCCTTCACTTTTGTCTGCCAAAGTAGCTTTCGTAGCCTTCATCATCAAGCTTTCCAATGGAGATTACATTCAACCTGATGTCTGAAACATGTCGCACGTCTTTAAGGAGCAATTTGCATCCAGTGTTGGTTTCTAAATAAACATCTTCCATGCCGATAATTCTAGATGCTTCGTCATTTCCCATCCATACTACACCAAAGTCTCCAGTAATATAAGATGAAAATGTATCCTTCCTTGAGGTGACATGGAAGAAGGCACCTAAGTCAACCACCTAGGTTTGATCTTGATATGTGAGATTGATGATTTTGTCATCTAGCGCAACTTCAACTTCATCTCTGGCTATTGCAGTATTTGTTTGTGGAGTTGCTGCTTGTTGATTTCTTGATTGCTCAGCTTTCTATATTCTGCAATCCCTTTTGAAATGTCCAAGCTTGCCACAGTAATGGCAAGTAGCATCTTTCTTTGACCGAGATTTTGATCGGCCCCTTTGTTGTTTTTGAGAAAATCTGCTTTTACTTCTTCCATGCCATTCTTGTTTTTCTGACACAAGAGCTTCAAACATTTCACCATTCTCCTTTCATTTGGATTCTTCATTGAACAATTTTTCCTTCACTGTCTCCAAGGTCACTTTTCCATTAGGAGCTGAATTTGTGACGGATACAAAAAGTGTATCCTAACTTTTTGACAAAGAGATCAATAAAAAAGTTGACAATTGATTGTCATCAAATCTGCAATTCATTGTTGAGAGCTGATTTGCAACACCTTCAAATTCGTTGATTTGTTCTGACATGCTGTTTTTATCTTTGTATTTCAAGGTAATGAGTCGGCGTATCAAATTAGCTACATTTTGTGCACTTGGTTGCGCATATGTCTTCTCCAATTTTTTCCACAGCTTGTAGGCATCAGTTTCTTTGGCAACACTCTACATAATGCTCCTGTCAATCCATTGTCTGATTTGAGCTGCATACTTTCTGTTGAGCACTTCTCAATATGCATCTTTCATTTCTGCTGGCTTACTAACAACTATGCCATTGACAGATTTGATAGGTTGCCACAGATCTTTCATGTATAAAAGATCCTCCATCATTAACTTCCAAACTGAGTAATTTGTTGGAGTCAGTTTGAACATGTTGTCTGTGTTTTCCATTTTTATCTAGATAGAAAAAAATTTTAACCAACCAAGCTCTGATACCACTTTGTTAGGGTTAATTAAATTTTTCTACTAGATAATAAATGAGATTTACAAAATAAATAAGAGAGGTGAAGCGTGTACAATAATATAAAGGTGGTTTAACCTGTCAAATCAAAATAATAAAATTAATAAGGTGGTCAGACCAACCAAGAGTGAATTAAATAGGCGGTAAAAACCTACCGTATAAATGAGGAAAAATAAATATGGCACCGATAATTTTTTTATGTGGAAACTTTATAAAAGGAAAAATCACGAGACCTATTTCAGATAAATCCTCCATTATAAAATAATAGCATTACAATTACAATTCTCAATTTGTGGCTCACACCCTCACAAAATGGCTCACAAATAATATTTATTTTTCCACTCCCTTTCTCTATTACACAAAATAGAGAAGATCACACTCACCCAAACTTATAACTAAAACTCTCAATTTTACTTATATTTGCACACACATATGCTTGCACGTACACACCATTTCTTGCACACAAACACTCACTCTTGCACAACCACGGCGCACTTCACTTTTGCTCTACAACCCTCACTCACTTTTACACACACTGTTTTCTCTATTTTGCAAAATGAATGGCTTTCCCTACACAACGCACGCACACAAATACTTATAAATGATGGCTATATATAGCCATAAGAGATGGCCAAAATATTCAACCTTTACTGCATCAAAGTTCGGTGCAATAACGTTTTACTTTTTTTTTTTTCAAAATTTGTGAGCTAACGAATCCCCTATTTGCAGACGGGACCCATCTAACAAAATTTAACTCAGATGAATTATTATTAATATTCCTCATCCTTAATTAATCTCCTGAGTACAGCTAATAGATTAGTTATGCAAAGAAACGTCATCTTGAAACTACCAAGCCACTTGCTAGACTACTACAGGACCAGAAGAGATATGGCAAGCAAGAGCAATTTCGAGAATCAAAACTTAAACAACTAATTAATCATGATTAACCCTTTATCCGATTCGTGGTTGAAATACGCAGATAAGTATATTTAATCCTATCCTGATTAAAAGATTCATCATTTTCATATGTATGTGTTGTGTCTATGCATGTATGTATATATACATAGAATCCCATATTTATCTTAGTTACCTAATTCATGCACGAAAGGCTGTCTAACAGCTTTTCCACCTACAGACTTTTTAAGAAGATCCGGTGCACCCAATATTCTGCAGAAGATATGATTTAAAATAAATAAAAAAAAAAGTTTCTTTCATTTTCGACATGCTGTGTGGTGGATAGCTAGCTAGCTAATGGCATGGCTTAAAAAAAAAAGTTAATTATGTATTAAGATTTGATATGCATTTTCTTTTAAAAAACTTGTATCTTGTGCTGAAATTTAATAAATTAAATATAACTTGATTTAAATTGTTGAATAATTTTTCAAGTTCAAGCCACTTTTTCTTTTCCTTTTTTTTTAAATTAAAAATAAATAAATTTTAAAAGTTTATTTGTTATACAGTCGTAGTAATCATTAATTTTGTTGGATTAAATTAAATTAATTAGAGTGAATACTAATAGTTCGAATAAAAAATAAATAGTGATGTCCGGATAGTTGTTTACCTCATCCACATGATGCAGTAATAGAAAAATTTGCAGGCATCATAACTTCTGTTTGCCGCATCCATATGGTTCCCTGGCTGAGTTAGCTCAGGAAGGGGCACTTAAATAGGTTCACTGCTTTTTTTTCTTGTATATTACAGCGCATATGAAAAATTAATGTATAAAGTTATTGATCCTAATCAAGCTTATGCTGATAGAGCACAGCAGATATGGTTCACATTTGATATTTAATGTGTGTGGTTTTTCAAACAATGGGCTGATCAGTACCCATCAAGAGTTGAATTCCCATAAATCATTCTCTTGACCTTTGTGGTGGAGAATAAGTCAATTAGGGATGTCTTTATCATCATTATCCAAAAAGTATATATACAGTTACCATATTGCCAACTTCTGTAGTGAAGAATATAGAACAATGAAGCTTCCATAATTGTGAGCAACTTTTTGATTATTTACAACTGATCGGATAATTAATAATGCAGCATTTAATATATAACAGTTGGGTTCTTTCTTGTACTGATTATTCGACATGAAAGCAACATGATAAGTCAGCCTATATAAACACAATGAAAGGTATGCATTTTTAGCATAGACAACCAAGAATAAGAACGGATTTGTAGAAGTATTTAATTTGCTACAACACGGGTGGAGAAGCTTCCAATCTCCCTCAAAGGCTTCCTACATTTTAAGCTCATTGCGATGGAAATGTCGGTTGCCTTTACGGGGGATAGAAAGCTTAACTCCACCCCAATAAATTTTACTGCATGTGCATGAGTCCAGATAGAGCGCTTGCCCTTCTTTATGCTCATATGAAGTTCTCGTTCAACGCTGCCGTCTTCTTCAGGTATTCACATGAAACATTAATTTTACTAATATCGCAAAACTTCATTGTGTTTCACATTCCAGCCTCTGGATCATCGGCTATAATTCATCACTCTCCAGCTGCCTGCTTAAAACTGCAAATCATATAAAAGGACAATAAGGTATTCTTGTGGAAATGCCCCGGTAATTACGTTCATTTGTCACAGTATAGAACTGTCCTAGCTAGAGTTGATCACTAAAACAAGAGAGTTTTCACAAACAAGTGGTCCAGGAATGCGATCGTAGTGCAGCCAACTGTGGCGTGGCCGTCAATGGAAAGTAACATTTGATGGGCGTCGAATGCTAAGAAATGGAAAATGAATGGAGAAATTGTTCTTGACGCCTCATAACCGCAGTGTTATTTAATCTTATACAACCCTCGAAGTGGTTAAAGGCCTTTGTTAGCACGTTGTATGGGACTAGTAAATATGCATAGCTTCCCCTTGATTTATATGACATTGGGGAGAGGCCCTGGAGCAAGAGGCAAGGTTTCTGCTATATTTATTAGGATTATTGAAATTAATGATGTGTTTATTGTCTGTTTTTCTTTAACTTTTTCATACTAAAACCACCTTAGTGAGGGTTTTAAAACTAAGGTTTAATTGCCTCAGAGACTCTTTAGAATACGAAAAATATGGACGATGTTTCCTGTTCATTTCCTCCATTTACTTTAGCAATTATCAATGGAAACTATTGTCACACGTACCAATTAAAAGTTAAAAAAATATAAAAAAAAAGGGGAGAAAAAGGGCAGAATCCCCTCCCCTGAGATTGTATATATATGGTATCGGTAATCCATTGTCACCTATCAGGATTTTTTGAGATCTAACCTTCTCTGAACTCTCCCCCTCAACGGCACCATGATTGTCAGAGGGCGCAGTTGAGGTGGGGAGCTCAGCAAAAGTTGGCTCTCACTCTCAGCTAGCTTCGTATAATTAAGGTACTCCTGCACTCCATCTCCATCAAATTAATTAGTCAAGAAGCATATCACACAATCCATCGAAAATCATAGTGATTTGGAGAAATTAAGGTAAGCAAGTCTAATACTGGCAAACAATCTTCTTTCTTTTCGCATAAGTTACTTTATCATGGTTTCGTTCTTTGCATCATACATTTATTCTTGCAACCTTGAAGCTAGCTGAACTAGTTGAATTGCACCACAGACACACACATAGATAGAATTTGCATTTCTATGTACTTTAATTTCATTAACATCAAAATTATTTTATTTATTGTTCTCCACTCAAAATGAATAGTAAAATATATTGTAACGAAGTCAAAACATTTAATTGAGAGTAAAATTCGGTTCCGCAATCCTTTACTCTTCCATTTCCAGCCATCTAGGTTGGTTGTTAAAAAAAATAAAATTAGTATACCTTTTATGATTTAAAAATTTTCACAACAAATTACAACAATAAAAGTATCATACCAGTTGAGTTTATATTTATCTTTGAAAAACGGGGGATTAAGTGAATTGGTTGGTTTTCACTTTGATCTATCATATACCAACATCACCAACTTTTTTTTTTAATAAAATTTTTCAAGTTAACATATTATCAAGCCAATTTATGAATTTCTTATGCATAATCATAAAAGTATGTATTCTTACATTAGTTTTTGTAATACTATTGAATTCAAATTCGTAATTTTCACAATTCTCATAAATAATAATATCTATTAAATTATAATATAATTCGCTGCATTTTTATGCATTTTAATTTAATTAATGTTAAAATTATTTTATCCATTTTGAGAAATTGACCGTATTTAACATCAATTTAGTATATTTTTTTGTGATTTTAAAAAATTTTACAGCAATATGACGTTTCTTTATATTTTTCAATACAATTTCTCATAGAATAAAAAAGTCAAAGGACATTTAACATCACTAAAATCAGGAAACAATGTGAATTTTTGATATAAATTGAAAGCTAGAGGTTGCAATCAGAAACATGCTTAAACATTAGGGACTACAAGTAACATTTACCTATTAAACCATGGGCCTGGCTCATTAAAGGAGACCACCACAGCAGTTGAGACCAGGTCAAGCCCACAACTGTTAAATAAAGAAAAGAAAATCATTCCCAAACAAAAGAACACATCAGAGTTGATGGAATTAGATGACGTGTCGATATCTGATTGGTTAATTTCACGTGGCACGTACATTGATTGGCCGGAACAACACAAAGCCAGTCTCTCGCCTCGATCTTTTAAAAGCTACACTGATATGCAAAAACGCTCATCTCCTGGTAGAAATCCAGCAGTTTCTTCACGTCCCTTAGATTAATTTTGTTGATTCAGATCAGATCAGATCAGATCAATTATTTATCATCTTCTTCATTAACTGAAGGTAGGTCTAGGGTTCTGAGCTTTTTGTTTTGAGGTAAAAGAAATGGGAGAAGCGAAGCACATCTCTCTGCGATTGGCTCTTCTGCTTTTAGTAGCTTTCGTTTCGTTCGTTCAGCTCCGCGCATCTGATGACAACAAGGTAATTTGTTCGTTGATTTAGTTTATTAAGTATAATTAATTAACATTTGTTTATTTATTTATTTTGGCAATTTTGAATCTGATGAGTGTGATTTGTTTGATGTAGATCTTTTACGAATCGTTTGAGGAATCATTTGAAGGACGATGGATTTTATCGGAGAAAGATGACTACAAAGGTATGTTATAGTCTTATGGATCTAAATTTTAATATTTGTTATTTTTCGTTATTGTTTGCGATCTCTTTGGAGTGCTGTTTTTGGTTGCCTATTTGATTATATTTTATTTGCTGTAATTCTGTAACTGACGCGGATCTTTTTTTCTTCTCTGCATAAGCTAATGCTGTAGTTAGTTTCAACTGTGTCAAAGAAATTCTTTTTAATTTTTTTTCTTTCGATGGAGGACAATGTTGCTGATGGATTGGTTTGTATTTGAATAGAGAGGTAGTTGCTAATTGCCAATTTTTTTATTTCACCAGCTTGTGTTATTGAATTCTATTTGAATAGAGAGGTAATTATGGAAAACGATTGATTTTATTAATGACCGACAGATAGTTGCTAATTGCCAATTTTTTCACCAGCTTGTATTCAATTTTCAGTTTTCCTCGTTTCAATAATGGATGAATTGTGTAGGCATAGATTTGAGGTTTTGTCTATTTGTTTGACTTGGAGTTCTGAATTTGTCCTGGTTTTAATGAACCATAATTGAGTCTGTATATTTTATTCTTATGACATTTTTCGACAAATGAATTGAAGGAATGTTGTTTTTTTATGTTTCTTTAGTACCTTAGTTGACTTTGTTATTCTCTCGAGATGATTTTGAGCCGTCGTTTACTGATTTCAGAAGTGGATGTTGATTTTCTAATTTGGTTGTAGGTGTATGGAAGCACTCAAAGAGTGAAGGTCATGATGAATATGGCCTTCTCGTGAGTGAACCCGCTAGGAAGTATGCCATAGTGAAAGAGCTCGACAAACCTGCAAGTCTTAAGGATGGAACCATTGTTCTCCAATTTGAGACTCGTTTTCAGAATGGGCTTGAATGTGGAGGTGCATACCTTAAGTATCTGAGGCCCCAGGAAGCTGGGTGGACTCCTAAGGATTTTGACAATGAGGCTCCCTATTCTATAATGTTTGGTCCTGACAAATGTGGGGCCACAAACAAGGTGCATTTCATTCTGAAGCATAAGAACCCAAAGAGTGGCGAGTACATTGAGCACCATCTCAAGTTCCCACCATCTGTCCCATCTGACAAACTTACCCATGTGTACACTGCCATTTTAAAACCTGACAATGAGGTGCGCATTTTGGTTGATGGAGAGGAGAAGAAGAAGGCAAACTTTCTTTCATCGGATGATTTTGAGCCTCCTCTAATCCCTGCCAAGACTATTCCTGATCCAGATGATAAGAAGCCTGAGGACTGGGATGAGCGAGCCAAAATTCCCGATCCTAACGCAGTGAAGCCAGATGACTGGGATGAGGATGCACCTATGGAAATTATAGATGAGGAAGCTGAGAAACCTGAAGGATGGCTAGATGATGAGCCTGAGGAAATCGATGATCCTGATGCTGCAAAACCTGAAGATTGGGATGATGAGGAGGATGGTGAATGGGAGGCACCAAAGATTGATAACCCAAAATGTGAGGCAGCCCCTGGATGTGGTGAGTGGAAGAAGCCAATGAAAAGGAATCCAGCTTACAAAGGAAAATGGCATGCTCCACTTATTGACAACCCCAATTACAAGGGTATCTGGAAGCCTCAAGAGATTCCAAACCCCAACTACTTTGAGCTTGAAAAACCAGACTTTGAACCCATTGCTGCTGTTGGCATTGAGATCTGGACAATGCAGGATGGTATTTTGTTTGGACATATCTTGATAGCAGATGATGAGAAGGTGGCAGAGTCACTTAGGCAGACAGTATGGAAGCCAAAGATCGATGCTGAGAAAGAGAAACAGAAGGCTGAGGATGCAGCTGCTGGTTCAGACGGTCTTGCTGGCTTCCAGGTAATTTTGTTATGTAACCTTAGTTTGTCTTTATATATGTTCTTGTTTGTGGCTCCTTGACCCGACTGTTTAATGTGACTCTGCAGAAGAAGGTGTTCGATCTGCTGTACCAGATTGCAGATATTCCTTTCTTAAGTGGACACAGGGACAAAATTATTGTGAGTCTTATAAATTTAAGAACTGCTTAAGGTTTTTATTAAGCACTGTGGCGAATATGTCCCCCTCATATGCGAGCATTTTTGTAGGATATTATTGAAAAGGGAGAGAAACAACCGAACCTTACAATTGGTATTCTCGTCTCCATTGTGGTGGTTATCTTCACTGTGCTTTTTAAGATCATTTTCGGTGGGAAGAAGCCTGTAAGTTCATAGAACTCTCGCTTCTCTAGTTTTATGGGCTCTTAGATTTGTTAGCTTGTATGGGAACTTGGTGTGACCGTGATTTTTGTCAATGTATGCAGGCTAAAGTAGAGGAACCTGCACCAGCTGCTGCTGAGACATCCAAAAAGGAGGAAGGAAGCAGTGAAGAGAAAGAAGAGAACGAGAAGGAAGATGCTCCCCCACGCAGAAGGCAAGCCAGGCGTGAAACCTAGAAGGATGGATTGAGTCCAATCTCAAATTTCACTTTTGTTAGATGTTCATTTAGTGCGTCTTTACACTCTTGCTGGCTGGCTGGATGGATGGCTGGATTCTTGGCGCTATTCCTTCTTTGTTTTTTTTTTTCGTTTTTGAGTTTCTTTTTGGCTTTGTTTTGGAGCTTCACATATATGGAAAGAGTGTAAATGACATGATCTGTGAGGTTTTGATAGTTCGTTTCCTGCTGCGGAAGTAACAATTAATTAGTTTGGAAGGCCAAGGAGTTTATGTTGATTGACTATTAAGAAAACACATGCAATGATGAAAGTAGTATTTTTAGTTCCTCTATGCTTGCTTTTTCATTATGTTTTGTTACTTGCGTTCGGTTTCGGTTTGCCCCAGGAAAATCTATATCCTCGCTTTTATACCATTTCATAATAAAAAAAAATAAAAAAATCTTCGAAGGAAAGTTTCTACTTAAAATTGGGAACCTAACGAAATCATTAAATGAATTGAAAAGAAAAATTACTAAAACAACGAAGACAGACAAGCCACTTGGCGGGTGGAGCTTTTTGCCAAAAAATTTCAAATAACGCTCGCTAACTTTTCATAGTGTCTAAGACTAAGACAATTTCCATCTTTTGCATATTTTTGAATCAGTAGAGCACGGTTCAAGATCCCTACTCAACTCCATATGTTAGCTTCCTAAAACTCCTTCCAAGCAGAGATTATATGAATGTATTCTCACACCAGAATTTGTGTAGCATCACTTCCCTTCTCTACATGGGACCGGCAGTAGATCTGTTTGAAATTCTATCATCCTTGACTACATTGGTCCAACAGTAGAGAATAGTGAAGTGTTATTTGTGATGAATCCTGTAAAAATTTTAGCAGCCGAAACTCAATTTCTGATATTGTCTCTTCATGTCCAGACCTGGACCCTGCTGCTAAGCCAGTCAAGATGCTCTTCGGAAGGTGGACTTCCCCAGACACATTTGGGTTATGTCCACTTAATTTTTGAATCAGGTGGTGCAATTTTTTATTTTTTTATTTTTTGAAACTGTGATAAAATTTATTTGGAAAAGAAAAATAGCATTATGTTGTAGCATTTCTACGGATGGGTACTTACTGTCCTACAAAGCACTGATATTTTAAATAGGGTGAAATATCCGTATTCGATACTTTTTGGACACTAATACTTGTCTGACACGGTCTGACAAATATCGTGTCCTGACTGGACATTTATCCTATTATTTTATCATTTTATTATTTTTAGGACAAAAAAAAATACAATTAAGACACGTGTAGGACACTTTTTAGGACATGACTTTGATTTTTTGGTTGCACATGCCATATGGTATTGGTAACTAGATTATTAGCCGAATGGTTATAGTCAATTTTTAAATTATTTGAAGTTTCTCTTTGTGATAGTAGTTTTATTTATATATATATATATAACGTGTTTCACTCGTGTGTGTCTTAAATTTTAAAATCATCTTATCGTACTGTCTAGTCCATTTAACAAGACATAAAGTCGCAAATTCGGGAGAAGCAGGTGGCAACGGCCTTCTACTCAATTTGTCAGTTATGACTGGAATGTGTGATCACAGCAGTAACAGCCCATCAAAATGCATTTGCCTTGAGCATCAAAAGGAATTTCCACCGATTTAAGCATCAAAAGGAATTTTCACAGAAAGACACAAGGATTTGATCATGTAAAGAGATAAACTCGGACATTTTCGTAGAAAGTAAACAATTTGGTAGCGTACACACTACTATGTTAGAGGCAAAATGAACACAAACACAGCAAACATCTGACACTTGCAACCCACGAGATACGGACCCAAAAAAAAAAAATCTTTAAGGCACTCGAATATCAACTGCTAACATAGGAAAGCTAGGTGATGACTAGAAGTACAGAACCATCAATACAAGGGCGATGACACATTTCGTTGTCGGAGATTCAAATTTGTAGCACCAAGAGTATCATGGAGATGCAGCAATTGTCATGTCTTGCGGATGCACAAAAGACAAGAGAGTTTGACAACAAACAGTAACTAAATATTAACTTGCCACTAAGAATCCCGGAGTACAAAAACACTATCAACACCACTTAACAGCAAAATTTGTTTATGATGTTTCCACATTGCATCTGGACCAAATGGATTTAGTTTACCTTATTAAGACAGGCGTAAAAAAAAAAATTCTCCGCTCACCTACAAAGGAGATTATGGAGGAAATGGGAAAAAAAATAAATAAAAAAAAAAACAAAACTTCAGTTTTACGCTGCTGCAACATCTGTTTCTCAACCTAAAATGGAATGATATTTGCCTATAACTTAAACTCAACCTACACCAGTCACCTTTTTTTAGATTCTCTTTCTCCAGTGTACCACAGGTAAATAAGTTCCGATGATCATCAAGGACCACCAGCCTTTCTAGCATGTTCCGATGATCATCGACGGCCACCAGCCTTTCTAACATGCTCTGGTGATCATCGACGACCACCAGTCTTTCTAACAGGAGGCGCTACATCTTCATCATCAGACTCGATATCTCCATACATCCATATCCCACGCCTGGCAGAGCGTGCCTCCTCCTGGAACTTCTCTAAATTATCAAGGGCAACTTGTCTATCCTTGGAGTCCCACTTCTTCCTCTTCTCTATCCTAGCAAGTCCTTCCTGAAAATTCAATCAAGATGCATTAGCAAAACCACCAAAACATAAACAAAAAGGAAGTGGCAAGATGGAAAGAACTCTAATCCAGCACATGATAGCCAATATTACAAATTTCTAGTAACTGATAGAACGACGCAGAACAGAAATGATCTTAAATTCTGTAAATTACATTAAATCAGAAATACAATCAAGTTCTGGTTAATTTGAATGGTTTGCTTGCAGTGTTAGTGAAATAATAACATTCCGGCCAACTTAAAAACAATTAAATTACTACAAGTTATTTCACCTAACATAGTCTGAATCATGCATCTTCACATAGAATCACATAAGAGGATAAAAGAACACGCAGCTATTCATACCTGCACCAAGGCAGCATTTATGCTGATCTCAGAATCCACAGCAACCAAGGTTACAATAATAATTGGCCCTGTCCCCTGTCCTTTAGCTTTTCCTCCAGAGGTATCCCTGTCCTCCACCTTAGCCCTAAACTCTGTTGAACTGCTCAATGTCTGAGCACTTAAAAATTCAGCTGCTTCCGGACCATAGTCTTCTTCCAAGCTTGGAACCTTAATATACGCAAGGCTGCACAGCTGAGCAAGACCAGGTGCTGTGGAAACTGAAGGATCAAGAGGCCTTAACTGACTGTACATGACCTCCTCCTGATTTCCATAATCAATGTAGAAAACCTCAAACTTGTCTTTCATGGATTCCACAGCTCCGCGCGGTGCACTCACAATCTTTTACAGGTCAAATTATAGAATTTCAGTACAAGAGGGATAGGTTAACTATATTTCAAAGAAGAAAACATGGAAAAGACCTAGGTAATTCTAATAGGGCAAGCAGCTTAAACAGTGGCTAGAATTAAAGTTGAGCATATCAAAGAAGAACAGGAACCAAACCAAGTGATATATTTGATTCTCACCATAGCTCGGTTCCATGAATTATCCGCACTGAACTGAGCAAGTACAATGTCACCTTTCTCAGGATTAAAAGCACCAATAACAGGAGCTTCTTGAAGATTCAGAGATGCAAGTTGTTGTTGAATAGAGGCAACTTTTTGATCCCCAACTGTTTGGACATAAAATTTACCGCCACCCAGGACTTCTGTTACCACAACCTGAAAAGCAACAATAAACAGGAAACTCATGAGCAATTTAGCGACATAAGAAAGTACCACTTTGTCCATCATATCACAACTACCTTTAGCACTTCTTTCTGTTTGCTTTCAACAGCTGGGCCATTAGGGACTTCCTCCCCTTCAACATAATTCTCCCAAATCTGTAACAAAATTAATTTGATGGTGTCAAATTATAAGCAACATTGCAGAAATACTAATAATAGAGCAAATAATATGGTACTCGACTTCTCACTTTCAGTTTCTTCTTTTTGGCAGACTGCTCTGCCTGTTCAAGAAGATGAGCATCAGGAATTCTGTCGGTACCAAAGGAAGTTTGTAATTTTGCAAGGCCAGCTTCAAGTAGAACAACTGCCATGTTAGTTTTTGACTCCCACAAGGATCCCAAGAAGGTCCCAGTTCTATCAACAGTTTCGACTTCAATCTATAAGAAACATAATAACTAGTCAAAACTAAACTCGACAAAAAAGTATATCAACCAAGCAGTGAAGGAACAGACTCGAAAGAGCAATACCTCAACATCTCTCTGCATTATCCTTCGTCTCATTAGTGCAATCGCTTCATCTGAATATGGTTCGTCACGACCAGGACACCTAACACCAGAAAAAGAAAAGGCAATGCTGCATGTTTCCTTGGGAATCAAAAGCTTAAAACGGTGGCCGCTGAGCACATATTCCACAACAGCAGAAATTTTCCTACTACGATGCAGGAATGGCAAGAAATCTTTTGCTTTCTTTGCCGTAACCTGAAAGAAACATAATAATTTGTAAGATGGACATCATATGAGTAAAGAAATTGCAAATCAACAGTTTTATATCTCTAACCGTGGTAAGGTCTTTTATATGCATGGCAGCAGGTTCCTTTGCAGAATGAATTCCTTTTCGAGAAGCAGCAGCACGGGATTCAGCAGCAAGAAGGGCATCGTAATAATTAGATCGTTCCTCAAAATCCCTATGCCGAATCACAGTTCCAAAGCCACGGGAAATCACCAACTCAGCAATATTAATCCCAGCTTGCTGACCACCAGGAGCTGATGAAGCAGGTGTTGGTTCATCACCATCACCCTTAGAAGAAGACAGCAGGAAAACTGATCCAAAGTCCATTACTCTAGAGTCCCCAGACCCAGTAGCAGCTGTAGGTCCATCTCCCATGGTAACCTTCCTGGAATATTCCATTTGCACTTTCACCTGAAACCAAGACAATTGCATAATTAAAATAATCATATTCTTATAATCATCATAATGATACAACTAGCTATAGGCTTCATACTTGTTGCCCAATAAGGCGAGTTCTTAGGAGCTCTTTAGCTTCCCGGGCATAGTTTTCTGGCTTTTCATCTCTACGAGGATTACCCATCTTTGGGCACCTAATACTTGAAAGATTGACTCGTCTTTCTGCTAATGGATTCCCAAATGGAATTGAATCATCAGCCACAATAATGCAATCGCCACTCACAACCTCCACAACCTGAAGAACAGTATAATTTAGTTGCTAATGAGAAATTTCTACTTAACAAGGAATAAAATACCTATAGCATACTGAGAGAAAATAATACCTTTCCTGTGAAGTTCTGGTCATGAATCGCTTTTGAATTTGTGGGAGGGGGGACATATGTTGTCCAGATCCTCAAGCGGGTTTTCTTTGCTTGAAGTTCTGCATTCTTAAGCCGCCGCTTAGCATCATCTTCCATCATGTTGGCACTCCATTCCACATATTTAGCTAGACCCTGCATTTCAGAGAGAGAAAGGACTAATCAAAATGAGTAAACATCTGAAAGAAAGAACGCTTGAACTTATAAGAACTAACAATTCTATTGAGTACATTCAATATTTAATATAAAACTACTACTAAAACAGAGATCAAATCTGCAGAGATACTAATACAAGCTAAAAGAAAAGTGTCTTTATCTGCTTCATGTTTAGGGAGATAAAACATAACCACATTTTGTAGGATCCATCAATTTCTAAATTGATATAAATGGCAAAGAAGCAAAAGCTTCACATGTATGGTTTCACTTTCAAAGCCCACTACTGTTTTTTTCCCTAGCGTAGGGGTGATAAAACAACCACGCAAAACCAACACAGATTGTAAAGGCCAAGCTAAAGGAGTAGAGGAAAACAGTTTTTTTTTTTTCTTCTGACTATCAGTTCATGCAATGAACTAGAATACATGATACAATGTAATGCAAAATGTCAAAAGTACATACATTTTCTACAAGCTCCAGAGCCAGATCCTTCGCTGATTCACCATCTGGATAATATACTGAACCAATCAAGTTGCTGAATTTGTCAACTCCTTCCAGAACAATACGGACCTGTAAGGTGGAATGGATTTCAGAACAAAAGAAAAAAGAGGAGGACAGGACTTAAATAAATAAGAACTTTACTCACATCTCTATTTAAAACACGTTGCTCGGTAAAATATTTGGCTTCTACAGCATATGGATCTGGAGCAACTTCAGCAGATGCTGAGACTGCAAGTCTCTGGGCAGAAGTTAGAGGGGCTCGAGATTCTGAAACATCTCCATTCTGCTCATCAGAGTTCAGCCCTTTTTCTGCAGCAGTTTCTATACTAGCTCTTCTACCCATTGATGGGGACTATTTCAAATGGGAAGATATCAGATGTTTAGCGAGAGCACATAATGAAGCCATCCAGTAGAAAAGACTACTCAAATAACAAGACGATTGAGGAACAATGCTGACAATAGCAAAATAACAAATACCTGGATTCCCGCAACAAACACCTGGACAAACTGAAAATCTGGAAGCAAATAGACTCGAACAGTACTGCCATCACGAACCTGCTCAACAATACCCTGCATGGATCTGCCTTTGTTTGCAGCTAGCAGACCCATGGCATCCAAGTTACTGGGATTACCAACGGCCGAGGGAGGTAGATTTCTGATGGCTGCCTCAGCAGCACCTGAAACCTGAAATCAAGAGTTTGCTCAATTCCTCTTTTATACTAAATAGCAATCAAAAAGACATGATAAAAAATCTTTAAATAAGGCTTGCCCAAGGATAATGCAACGCCTTATTTGGATTGTTTACACCTACACACAGCTGTTATGATCAGAACAATATAACCAGAGAGGAAAAAAGGGTACATCAAAGGTTCACATGGAGAAATCATGCCCCACAGATGGATACAATTCTTCAGCATAATAACTCTCACAACAAAATTTACCTCAATGAAGCATGTGCTTCACATCATAATTAATTCTATTCTGGTTGCTAAAACTAAATAGCTATTTTTGTTGGAGACAGACACTCCATCTGTAATCCAAACATGAGAAATTTATTATACAGAACAAGAATATTATAATGCATTTCAAAATGCCATTTTACCATTATTTTGGGTGAATTTTGACTTCAAAAACTATCACTGAGGATCATTTATTTCAGAAGTTCAAATTTACAGTCAGATGGATGGAAGGATTGATAAAGGAACAAGCAAATATGCAGTAACAGGCAAGCAACAAACCTTACTCCATAGACCCACACCCTTTTGCTTAGCTTGTTCTTCAATGACTTGGTATTCAGCTAGATGAGGACTTGCCTCACCTTTCTGGCTATGCTCCCTCACCTGCAGCTCACAGAATCAATTAATACCCACATAAATAGAAATAACAACAAAACTTAGCAGCCAGTCAAAACAAAAGGATACAACCTTGGCCCAGCCTTCTGCAAGAACTAGCGTTGTAACATTTTGTTGATCAAGGATTACAGTAGCAAATTCTCGGCCAAAATTAGGCAGAGTATACTCTATCTTGAATACAACATCCTGTTGTACAAAAAATTAGATGTTATCACATGAAAATCCAAGAACCACAATGTCCCCACCTCTTTATATGTACACCCAATGTTTATATGTACACCCAATGTTTATATGTACACCCAATGTTTATATGTGAGATACAAAATAACAACCTTTCCTATGCAGAGCTTCCTCAAAAACTCCCTGCTCTCCCATGCAAAAGGCTCATCAATGCCACCTTTGCAGGCCTAAAAAAAGAGAGCCAAAGAACCATTGTTAGGCAGAAATCCAATATAGCATTTAAATAGCTAAACTTTTTTGCGAATAAAGAATACAGTATCAAGCTATCTCCATTTATATAATTCATCCCACTGAGGTGCCATGAAGGAAAATTCAATTCATAAAGCAAAAACCTTTGAACATAGAAACATTAAACAAAAATGAGAAAGACCTACAAAATAATCACTTCCCAAATTGGCAGAACTCACCCAGCCAGTCTACTTAAAGTAACTATTTTAAAATAGACTCGCAACTCATACACATTGTATACTGAAGCCAAAAAGCAAAAAAGAAAAAAAAAACAAAGGAAGGATCTTTACCAGTTTTGGAGCCATAATAGAAGCAAGAGTAATGGTTTTCTCCGGTGGAGGACCAGGCTTGTTGGTGGACTTGGAGAGTAATACCAATGTATCCCCTGAAGGAACAGCTTTCACTCTTGCATGGTACCACGAACGTTCCGACGTCGCCATCTCTTAAAACAGCTAGCTATATGCGATCTATACAACAAAACCAATTCAAAAACAAATCAATAATAAAATCAATAAGAGAAACAATTCAAGACTCGATCCACGGGCAATTGCACAACCGAAGATCAGCTTAGCTACAAATCAAAAACATGAGCAATGCGCAAACAGAAAGACAAAAAACTTCAGATCCAAAGCATCGGATTCATCGAAACTCAAAAAAATGATCTAACAAATCGATCACGCACGGTTTTTCAAAAGCAGCAAAAGGAACACACAAAAATCAGAATCGCGGAATCGCATAGTCCAAAACTGAAACGCAGATACGTGTGCAAATCAAGCTCGTAAAACACAGAGATCTATCTATGAATGGCGATTACCTGATCTCTCAATTCAATTATCGAGAGACGAAACAGACCAAACAATCGAAAAGCAAAATTTTTATCAGATGCAAACAGACAGAGATCGAGAAACGGCCGATCGGGAAAGGATGGCTACGCACCAGATCAACTAAAGGGGGGAGGGCATTAGAGATATAAACAAAAGGTAGAGGGAGCCGACTATCAATATGCCCTTATTATTTTAATATAATTACATGAATACCATTGGAGTTGGAGATATACACAAATTCTGCTCCTTTTTACTGAATCTCTTTTTGGATTTTTCAAAGTATCATAGCTTTCCTTGTCATTTTTGGATGTGTAAAACGTCAAGTCGTTACATTCACAACTACTTTTTATTTTTTATTATAAAATATTTTTACCCAGTCTAATATTAAATTTGAAATATATATTTTAATTTAATTTATTAAAAAATATTTTAAGGTTTCAATGTTTAAAAATGGTAAAAGATTTGAATTTTTTTTAATAATTTTAGAATAAGTGTTGAAAAAATTTTGTTTTCTTCAATTTAATTTTAAAAATTAATCAAAACTCTTATTAGTATTGGACATTAATAATACGGCAAGAATTTTTACTAAAAAATTATTATATCAAGTTATTATCTTTATTTATATTTAGTACTGATAGATGAGGCTAATGAATGCATTGCATTTTACATAAATGTAATTATTAAAAACACAAAATTTGATTTTAAGTGTTAATAAATTTTATAAAATTTTATGTGTGTTTTTTTATATTGGTTGGATAGGGTGTCCTAGTTGGATTTTGCTTTGTCCTATATTAATTACTACTTTTTGTGTTGTATTATTGGGGTATAATAAGGTTTTTTCTTTTTTTGAGCATATTTATCTGGTTGGATTATTTTAATTCCATTTAGAAGCATTTTTTTTTGTACATGGATTTTATCAAACTACCAATTCTAGGAATGAAATGAAAAAACATGACAAAAAGAAGATACCAAACTTCAACAACTGCAACTCCACTTAAAAGAAGAAGAAAATTCAACCATATGACATTTCCTCTAGCTTCCCATAAAATAAAATGGGTAATGCATGTGGTCCAAAAAACAACCCACCCTGCACCTGCTTCTAATTGGCTGATTGATGACAGTACCTTTGCTGAGATTGGTGAAGCAGTAAAAAAAAATATAGCAGGAAAAGGGTCAGTTACTGTTAAGATTTTACTACGTCACCATGTGTAGCAACAGTACTGTAAAAAAAAGGACGCCTTAAGAAGAAGAAGAAGAAGCTAGACATGAACGATAGATTTGTTAACTAAGAAGGACATGACTGTGCTGTGCGCAAAACAAAGATAAGATGAAGACAACGTCAGTGACTTCCAGGCTTTTTGTTTTTTTTTTTGTTTTTTCCTGAAAATAACAGAACATATGGACAGGTAAATAAAAAGTACACGCCGTAGTTTCTTTAGAAAAAAAAAAAATCCTTGGGCCAACAAGGTGGTTTTATTTATTGTAGTTTTTAGGAGGGAGAACAGATTGGTAAGAAATCTGTTAAAATAATGAATAGTAAATTAATTGAATTTGAGAAATGATATTATATCCACGTCTAAAACTGTCAGGTGCCTTCCCGGCCCGAGGGGGAACGCAAGCAAGGGCTATTTCTTTCTCCGTTTTTCACCTGTCAGGTATTATAGGGCGTTTAAAATTTTTGAAATTTATAAAAATAAATGTCCTATAATATCGATTTAATGGTATGGAGCCAACATCGATCGCACGAAAACAAAAAGAATGGAACCTATAACCGATAACATCCGCTACCAAGACGAAGACCTAAATGGAACCAATACGAGCAAGCACATCTAAAACTGTGATTGGTCACGTGACGTGTTTCTGCCAATGGCATTGAAATTGAGACATTTGAGGGATTAATCAAATCATGTTACTGTATGTGTATATTTTTCTTGCATTTTTCGATGTTATTTATCATTGCTTAAATATTTTTATCTAAACCGTCTAAAATGGGTAATAAAAATTCAGTTACGAAATTAAAATATTTAATTAAAATTAAAATTCAATCCTCAAATTTCTCCAATTTTTCCATTTCATGTCAAGAGCCTTAATCCTCTATGCATTTTGTTTTAAAAAAAAAAACTAAAACCTGAATTTCAATTTGGGTACATGAAAAGGTTACTAATCTGTTTAAAGAAAGTTTGAACAAAACAGTAGGCCTGATTAGGTAGGGCTATGCCTAGAGTGTGAATTCAGTCAGTTCGGTCGGTTTTGCGTCATTTTTTTACTGAAACTGAATTAACCGAATCGAACCAATCAAAAAATCGAATCAACTGAAAAAATTAATTTTTTAATATAAAATCTGAACCAATCAAACAAATCAATTTTTATAAATATAAATATTTTTAATTTTTATTATATTATTATATTTTTTAAAAATAAAAAAATAACAAATATATAAAAGTTAGATTAATTCGATTAACCGAATTTCTGAATATAAAAATCAAACTGTTCAAAAAAATAAAAAATGTTAATCAGCCTAACCAAAACAAAACTGAACCAATTTAATTCAATTTGATTTTTGGTCTGGTTCGATTTTTGCACACCCCTATTTACGCCGCGTGAAAGTCGAGTCTAGGCGCAAAATGTGTTGAGCCCAGCCAAGCCCATCCTTCTGATTTGGTCTAGCCGCAGACAATCGACAATGACATGATTAGCACCGGTGGGTGATACTGAAATTATGGATTCCAAGTATTAACAGGTGATGGGTGCCTACCCGGCGTCATTTGCCACTAAAAGAAAAGAATATATACGCATAAAATTCCACAACTAACCAACTTCCTTTTATAGATTGAAGATCCAATAGGAATATTTCCTTGACAATTACATAAAGATCACAGGAATCTTAAAACATGCACTTCACATCTTTCACGCACAGACTTCACTTTATACATATTTATTAATATTAATTAATTTCAGTTTTTATTGCTGTGTATACTTTGCATGTACACAATATAATAATCTTCCATACATACATCTATATTTTATAACTCACTAAACTCTTATTAATCCAATTCAATTCGGACAAAATCATAAAAGCAAAATTCTTCTAATTTTCAATAACTAATTTCATGTAACTACACATATTACAGCTCAAATCCAAAACGTGCTAGAAGAACAGTCCAAACGGTTGTTGGTTATACTTTTATTATTGTCTATTATAACAGAACATGACATACTGATCCACTTTCCTTGAGACAATTTAGAGTTCAAAAGCTTGCTACAAATCTGGTATTCTTTTTCCTCTTTACGGCTTTAAGTCTATAGATGCGGAGAACATTCACAAGGAATCAAATCAAGTATTCTTTGCAGTTACTAAATTTTGAGCCACCTTTTAAATTTGTGTTGCACACATAAATTAAGGACTATATCACGGCCCTAAAACACAACATTCGTGTAATACAAAAATTGTGAACTCAAAACCTTTATAAATGTAACCTTCTAGGAGGAATAACGACTGTAGATGGGTCAGGTATCTCGTCATTTGGACCAAGATTATCGATAGGTGGCCGCTGCTTATGGTGATCAGTTACTGATTGGTAAGCAATTGCTAATGCCAGAGCCTACACATCATTAAGTGAACGAAGGAGTTAATTAGCTCAGCATTAATTATGACATCTTATGCTTGTAAATGCAGCTTCTCACAATAGAAGATGCTAATCGTATAACATTATTATAAGAGCTTACAATGTGGTCGCGTATGCATTATTATAAGAAAGAGCTTACAATGTGGTCGTGGCCAGGACGAGCATAAATGCCAGTGGGGATAGGGGTTCTCCTTCGACTTCCCTCAGAGGTTGAATTAGATATATGTTTAAATCCTGTGGGAATAACAATTACAGGCAGGCCCACTAAATTTCCCAAGCAAACTCTTTCCCAGTTAGTTGCGTTACCAATGAATGCATCAACTGTGAAGCTCTTCTTAACTTCCTGAATTAATTTTTGCCTAACCCTTTGTGCCTGTAGAAAATAATCACCACTTAAAATAAAATTAAAATCTTGGTAACTATAAATTCCGGATTAAGCAGTGGATTAACAGCAAAATATATCTAACTCGTAAGAAAAGAGAAGTATAATGTTGTTTAGACAATAATATGAACTTTAAAGCTTTCAATTTAACTAATCATTAGTAGAAAATGTACCTGCAGATAATCAACTGCTGAAATGACCCGTGCACGACGCAACTCAATGGACCATGCTTGAGCTTCATAAGCATCATCCAGGCCATTGCGTTGCCACCCATCAAAGTGAGTCAACATCTCAACGTTCAGCGTGAAATTTATTATGCCTTGAACAGAGTCAACAGTGTAATTCAGTTTAAAAGGAACCATATTAACACCTTTTTCCTTGAGCACATGTACAACCTAGCATTGCCATCCCAAGGAAATTCAATCAAATATAGTCTTGCCAACCAAAAGTACAAAAAAGAAGCCAATTTCATGAAATTTATGAGCAGATAAAGGCTGGTGTTTTGCTAATTATTTTATTGAACAACTTCATGGATTCAATAAATGTGCTGCAAGAAATGCATAAACAGCCTGCTAACCTCCATTTCAGCATCGTCCATATAACCAACTGTAAGTTGTGTAATATCAATAGAAAATGGATCACACAGAGGAATTTCTCTTGATGAGAGATCATCTGGATCCTTCCCTCGAATAGCATCCAGAATGACCGAACAGTCTGCAGCACTTCTACAGAATGGGCCAACTTTATCCTGTTAGACAAATGCAATTTAGATCTTCAGACACTGCACTGCCTATGAAAACAGAGGAATAATGAAAAGAATAGCATAGAATATCACCAAACTTTCTGATATGCTCATCACACCGGTTCGACCAACAATACCAAACGTTGGACGTAGTGCTGTCACACCACAACGAGATGCAGGGTATGTGATGGAGCCAGCGGTTTCTGAGCCAATAGCAAACGGAACCATACCTGCTCATGAATGATCTAAATTCTCGGTCATCCAATAAATTCAATAAAAAAGTATTATTTTCTTATGATTCTAGTGGAAATGATATGATTTCAGAATGCCATTCTTTTAAAATTTCATTATAACATAAAATAAATTAATGAGACTACTAAACAAAAATTCAAAATTCCCATAAAAGTTGAAAACCCAAATAACTTATATTAGAAGAATACCAGCTGAGGTGCTGGCCGACAGGCCCAGCGGACGAACCCGATGAAAATTCCTCAATATTCCATGGGTTTCTTGTTCTGCCCCCAAACCAGATGTCATTACATGCCAGTGATCCAGTAACAAGCTTTGCAACAAGAACCGCCCCTGCATACTTCAATTTGCATCGGACATATCTTAAATTTAATAAAAATAGTAGCACAATTACATCCTAAATTTAGCTAAGATATTTTCATCATATATTTACTACCTCTTGTAAACCCAAGCTTCAATATCCAGGACTTGATCTTTGAAACTTCTGGAACCCCATGTTGTCTTGTATCCAGGTACTGCAATGATATCCTTCAGTCCATATGGAATCCCATGAAGAGATCCTGTATAACAAAGCCATTATTTAACTCAGGAATTGAGAAACCCATTTACTATAACAAAGCAAGAAAAAATACAAAGTGCAGCATGAACAAATCAAGCATTAATTAAAAAAAGCTCGTCTATTGTTCCTAACTTCCCTGAAATAAATTCTAGGCAGTAGGCACATCAACCTGTTAGGACTATATTTTTTAGTGAAATGAACATGCAGGGGTAGAACTAAAAATAATTATTGTGGGAGGAAGAGAGAGTATGGGATACTAATTTCTCACAAAATATCTTAAAACTTACAAGTTGCCTTTTAGCATAAAAAATTTGAGGTGGCTATATCATCTACCTAATTTCGACCCCATGAACATGGTGTCCAAAGACATTAAACCTTTATTTCTAGCCAATTACATCAACTTAGTGGTTTTACCAATATGGCAAAATATGTTTGTAACAGGATTCATTTGGTAATTCTCATATCAGGATGATATTGAATAAATAAGATACCCAAATAGACTCCTTCAGCAAGCAATTCATCAGCTTCTTTCGCTTGCTTGTAAGCTAATTCGTCAGTAATGGTTACCACAGCTTCAAGAACATGATTGTACCTGTTGTTGTTTCAAGCAAATGCAGCAATACCATCAAGAAAAGAACTTGAAAATCAGAATGGATAACAAGAAAATCAGAATGGATAACAATCACTTTAATTTCTTACATCAATACCTCTTTAATTCTCCAGGAAAATTTGCACAAGCTCCTGAGATGTAATTTGCTTTGTCCTAATGAGTTCTCCTAATTCAAGCACCTAAAAGAGACCAGCCAAATTCCAAGATGGAATTAAAAAAAAAAAAGAAATATAACGTGATAAGCCACAAATGAGTAGCGACTTACACTCATGAATGCAATATCCTCTTCACTCTTTGGCCTTTGTATGCCAGAAAGAACAGGATACTTAAATCTTTCACTTGCATTTTCCACACGCTCACTAGTCCACTCCGGATTAAAAACTAAACAAGATGGATCATGCAATCCTCCATTCTCAGAAGCAACTAATCTCCGATTATCTTCAATGATAGGCAAATTAAACTCAATTGCACCCTTTGCAATTTCCAGCACCTAAATTGACAAGTGTTTAATACCCACTAACCACCCAACAAACTAAAGATTTGTTTAAAAGAAAATCTGCAAAATCACCTTAGCATCATTAAAGAAATCGGCATCCAGCAACTTTAATGTGCGTTTAAACTGTGAAGCATCCGGACAATTGTTAATGCTCTCTTTATCCTGCCCATAAAAACATAACTTTTTTTTAGAAAAAGAAAGAAAAGACATAGTCAGCAGTGTACTGTTAGTTGTTAGTAATTTTTTATGAGAAAACCAGAAGAACCCACACGGGCACCTTTGGGAAAGATGGTGTAAAGGATCACAAACCCGAGACCCCTCACACAGAGATATTTAATGCACAACACAAGACAACACAACAAACACAAAAAAAAAAAAAAAAAAATTGCACTTTTACCATACTGCGCAGAAGATTTTGAATGAACTACAATTTTATCTCGGCAGATTTCCCAAAATCTCTTTTGGGAGAGGTTTAGGCAAGGGGAAGTAAGGGAGGATGCTTTTGGTTTTGGAGGTTGTTTGGGAAGGGAGAGGTGAAGGAGTGGCAAGGAAGGTTAAGTCTTACCATCGGTACAGTAAAAATGAGGGCATTTTTTCTTTCAATTATATCCCTGTTCACAAATTAAATGTTCAAAATTACCCTCACTATTTTAAACACTCTCCAAAAACCTGCTTTCTCTTCTAAAATTGACAGCAAATGTAAATTGACTATTTATTTTTATTTTTAATTTTTATTATTGCTATTAATTGATTTTTTATTTTTCCTTCTATATGCAACTCTTCAAAGTATTGGCTTCGTTTTTCTACTTTCAGGATTTTTATTTTTTTCAATATATATATATATATTTTTTAATGGATAGATCTAGGAGTTTAAGGTTAGTATCCATTTATTTTTCTTCTGTATATTGACATCATCAAGTTTTTTAATTTTTCATGATTTTGTACACTGTTTATATGCTATATGAAGCAACAACAATTCAAATAAAGTGGAATATTTATGACGGACACTTTTGAACACCGACACGTGTTTAACACGTGTCCGACATAGCTGAATACGTGTCTTATTATTTTATTATTTTTTATTTTTAAAACACGAAAAGGGCACGGCGGAAACACGTGTAAGACACGGTATGACACTTTTTAAATACGACGGGATACTTTTTAGCTCTATTTTTTGGATAAGTAATGTATATTGACCACTTTTTTATGTTTACTTTTATATGACAATGATAGATAATTAATTAAATAATTATAGTCTGTATTTAAATTTCATGAAATTTTTGTTTTATCACACTAGTTTTATTTTTTTAACAAATCATCTTTATATAATAGAAAATAATACATATATATATATATATAACATATTTCGTTCGTGTCATGTCTTTAAATTTAAAAAATTACCGTATCGGCATGTCCTTGTTGTATTGTATTCGTGTCCTGTGTCTATATTCGTGCTTCCTAGGTGCTATAGTTATTTTTTTTCTGAGCTAATGTAATATTTACTATTTCTCATATTTTTAATTGTGAGATTGAAAAAATAAATTTTATTTATAATTTATTATTACTGTGTATATTTTATAGGCGAATGATCGAAATAATAGACAACCTTTCATTAAATTTAGTAGCGCAATTTTTTCAATTGCTAATCTCATATAACTGCAGCTCAAATCCGAAACGTAATCCAAACGGAGGTTGGTTATACTTCTATTATTGTCTATTATAACAGCGCATGACATCCTGATCCACTTTCCTTACGACAATTTAGAGCTCAAAAGCTTGCTACAAATCTGCTTTTAGTTTTCCTCTTTACGCCTGTAAGTCTTTAGATATGGAGAACATTCACAGGGAATCCAATCAAAGTATTCTTTGCATTTACTAAAATTTGAGCCACCTTTTAAAGTTTGTGTTGCACACATAAATTAAGGACTATATCATGGCCCTAAAAGTGTAATACAAAAATTGTGAACTCAAAACCTTTATAAATGTAACCTTCGAGGAGGAATAACGACTGTAGATGGATGAGGTATCTTGTCATTTGGACCGAGATTATCGATAGGCGGCCGCTGCCTATGGTGATCAGTTACTGATTGGTAAGCAATTCCTAAAGCCAGAGCCTACACATCATTAAATGAACGAAGTAGTTAATTAGCTCAGCATTAATTATGCCACCTTATGCTTGTAAATGCAGCTTCTCACAATAGAAGATGCTAATCATATAACATTATCAAATAGCTTACAATGTGGTCGTGGCCAGGACGAGTATAAATGCCAGTGGGGACGGTGGTTCTCCTTCGACTCCCCTCAGAGGTTGAATTAGATATATGTTTAAATCCTGTGGGAAGAACAATTACAGGCAGGCCCACTAAATTTCCCAAGCAAACTCTTTCCCAGTCAGTTGCATTGCCAACGAATGCATCAACTGTGAAGCTCTTCTTAACTTCCTGAATTAATTTTTGCCTTACCCTTTGTGCCTGTAGAAAATAATCACCATTTAAAAAAAAATTAAAATCTTGGTAACTATATATTCCAGATTAAGTAGTGGATTAACAGCAAAATATATGTATGTCGTAAGAAAAGAGAAGTATAATGTTGTTTAGACAATAATATGAACTTTAAGGCTTTCAATTTAACTAATCGTTAGTAGAAAATGTACCTGCAGATAATCAACTGCTGAAATTACCCGTGCACGACGCAACTCAACGGGCCATTGATCTTGAGCTTCATAGGCATCATCCAGGCCATTGCGTTGCCACTCATCAAAGTGAGTCAACATCTCAACGTCCATCGTGAAATTTAATATGCCTTGAACAGAGTCAACAGTGTAATTAAGTTTGAAAGGAACCATATTAACACCCTTTTCTTTGAGCACATGTACAACCTAACATTGCCATCCCAAGGAAATTCAATCCAATATAGTCTTGCCAACCAAAAGTACAAAAAAGAAGCCAATTTCATGAAGTTTATGAGCAGATAAAGACTGGTGTTTTGCTAATTATTTTATTGAACAACGTCATGGATTCAATAAATGTGCTGCAAGAAATGCACAAACAGCCCACTAACCTCCATTTCGGCGTCGTCCATATATCCAACTGTAAGTCGTGTAATATCAACAGAAAATGGATCATGCACAGGAATTTCTCTTGATGAGAGATCATCTGGATCCTTCCCTCGAATAGCATCAAGAATGACCGAACAGTCTGCAGCACTTCTACAGAATGGGCCAAGTTTATCCTGTTAAACAAATGCAATTTGGATCTTCAGACAATGCACAGCCTATGAAAACAGAGGAATAATGAAAAGAATAGCATAGGATATCACCAAACTTTCTGATATGCTCATCACACCGGTTCGACCAACAGTACCAAAAGTTGGACGTAGTGCTGTCACGCCACAACGAGATGCAGGGTATGTGATGGAGCCAGCTGTTTCTGAGCCAATAGCAAATGGAACCATACCTGCTCACGAATGATCTAATTCTCGGTCACCAAGTAAGTTCAATGAAAAAGTATTATTTTCTTATGATTCTAGTGAAAACGATATGATTTCAGAATGCCATTCTTTCAAGATTTCATTGTAGCATGAATCATTCATGAGACTACTAAACAAATATTAAAAATCCCCATACAAGTTGAAAATCCGAAATAACTTATATTAGAAGAATACCAGCTGAAGTGCTGGCTGCAGGCCCAGCTGATGAACCTGTTGAAAATTCCTCAATATTCCATGGGTTTCTTGTTCTGCCCCCGAACCAGATGTCATCATATGCCAGTGATCCGGTAACAAGCTTTGCAACAAGAACTGCCCCTGCAGACTTCAACCTGCATCGGACATATCTTAAATTTAATAAAAATTCTAGCACAATTACATCCTAAATTTAGCTAAGACATATTCATCATACATTTACAACCTCTTGTAAACCCAAGCTTCAATATCCAGAACTTGATCTTTGAAACTTCTCGAACCCCATGTTGTCTTGTATCCAGGTACTGCAATAATATCCTTTAGTCCATATGGAATCCCATGAAGAGGTCCTGTATAAGAAAGCCATTATTTAACTCAGGAGTTGAAGAAACAAAATTACTGTAACAAAGCAAGAAAAAATACAAAGTGCAGCATGAACAAATCAAGCATTAATTAAAAAAGCTCATCTGTTGTTCCTAACTTCCCTGAAATAAATTCTAGGCAGTACGCACACCAACCTGTTAAGACTATATTTTTTAGTGAAATGAACATGCAGCGGTGGAACTAAAAATAATTATTGTGGGAGGAAGAGAGAGTATGGGATACTAATTTCTCACTAAATATCTTAAAAACTTACAAATGCCTTTTTAGCATCAAAAATTTGAGGTGGCTATACCATCTACCTAATTTCAGCCCATGAACATGGTGTCCAAAGACATTAAACCATTATTTCTAGCCAATTACATCAAATTAGTGGTTTTACCATTATGGAAAAATATGTTTGTGACAGAATTCATGAGGTAATTCTCAAATCAGGATGATATTGATATATACGATACCCAAATAGATTCCTTTAGCAAGCAACTCATCAGCTTCTTTCGCTTGCTTGTAAGCTAATTCATCAGTAGTAGTTATCACAGCTTCAAGAACATGATTGTACCTGTTGTTGTTTCAAGCATATGCAGCGATACCATCAAGAAAAGAACTTGAAAATCAGAACAGATAACAATCACTTTAATTTCTTCCATCAATACCTCTTTAATCTCTCCAGGAAAATTTGCACAAGCTCCCGAGATGTAATTTGCTTTGTCCTAAGGAGTTCTCCCAATTCAAGCACCTAAAAGAGACCAGCCAAATTCCAACATGGAATAAAAAAAAAAAAAAAGAAATATAAAGTGATAAGCCAGAAATGAATAGCGACTTACACTCATGAATGCAATATCCTCTTCACTCTTTGGCCTTTGTATGCCAGAAAGAACAGGATACTTGAATCTTTTACTTGCATTTTCCACATGCTCACGAGTCCACTCTGGATTAAAAACTAAACAAGATGGATTATGCAATCCTCCATTCTCAGAAGCAACTAATCTCCGAATATCTTCAATGATAGGCAAATTAAACTCAATTGCACCCTTTGCAATTTCCATCACCTAAATTGACAAGTGATTAATACCCACTAACCACCGGACAAACTAAAGATTTGTTTAAAAGAAAATCTGCAAAATCACCTTAGCATCATTAAAGAAATTGGCATCCAGCAACTTCAATGTGCATTTAAACTGTGAAGCATCCGAACAATTGTTAAAGCTCTCTTTATCCTGCCCATAAAAACATAACTTTTTTTAAAAAAAAAAATACATAGTCAGCAGTGTACTGTTAGCTGTTAGTAACTTTTATTAGAAAAGAAAACCAGTATAACCCACACGGGCACCTTTGCACAACACAAGACAACACGACAAACAAAAAAAAATTGCACTTTTACCATACCTGCACAAAAGATTTTGAATGCACAACAATTTTATCTCGGCAGATTTCCCAAAATCTCTCAAAAGGTCTCATCTTTATTTATTTATTTTTACAGTTACAAATTCTTAAAGCATCGTTAACATTATATAATAATAATTCTTAAGAAAAAAGTAATAAAGTTGCAGAAAAGAGCAAGAGGGTACCATGAATGCATCAGTGTCAGCAAAAAACATCTCGGGTCGACCAAAATGATTGGCAGACATAGCTGCTGCACAAAGCCAAAGAAATATTAAAAGACTGGAGCAGAGAGCGAAACGTGTCAGTTTAACCGGGGAACTGTACGGACACAAATCCAGCTCCATGAGTGCCACGTTCCGCTCTTCAAATATATTATTGAGCTGATTCGAAACACCAGAAAAAAAAGGTGTCCCCTTCGCTATTTTCTGTATTTCAGATGAGGACGATGATGACTTAGCGCTGCTAATGGAGTGTAGCGCCACCACATCACCATCCCCGGTCATTGATCTAATAGTTGGTGTTTGACTCTTCAAGGCTGTAGGCCGGCAGGAAATTTTATTTTTTTATTATATATATTCGAAATCTACGCATGTGATTAACAGATTAAGCACGAGGTAGCGCGTGTGATGACGTGGAATTATCAATCTGACATGGTCAAATATGAATTCTTGATACCCGGTAAAAAAAAAAACTGGTAAACCTGTTATCATTGACCGGAATCATGCCATCCTCGTGTTTTGGTTGTTTTACTAACCTTTCTTACGGTGAAATCCGTTGAAATCTTCAGCAGTGAGTCATCGGACTTTCAATCTCATTGCAATTTCAGTTTTGCTATCGCCACCCATCGGCTCAACAAGATTCTGTTTCATACGTTTCCATTTTCACACTGAGTTTTGTTCTTGATTACTGTATTGGCTAGACCATCTCTAATAATATTTTTATTTTAAAAAATATTTTTACATAATAAAAAGTATATTAAAAAATTTTTAAATAAAAAAAATAAAAAAATTTATACAACTTCTAATATTTAATTTTGTTCTTTTCTTTATTTGTGCTGTTAGAAATTTTAATTTCTAATGTTGATTCATATATTTTAAGTAATTGATAATTGTTATTATTGTACACACGGTGATTATTAGTGTAGTATTGAAGAGGCAATTATCGGGTGTAAATCCCTCCGTCCCATATCCTGAAAATATAAGTTTGAGTGGTATTTTGTATAATGAAAAAAAATATATAAGGGTCTTTTGGCATTTTTGTGAATTAAATCTAATTTTAATTCAATAACAGACAGTTTTTTAACATACGTTTTTACGTTTTCTTTTCTTCTAAAAAAAAAAAAATACTATGCTCTAAGGGTTTGATTCATTCATCAAGAATCAAACAAATCTTGATATCATTACAATGCGAATTTAAGTTTATATGGTATTGGGATTGGAGAATATTATTATTACTTGCTTTTGGGATATTCAATTATTGCAATAGATTCTTCAAGTAAGTTTTCCTTTACTGACACTTTTATAATTATGCCATGATTTATGTTTTGGTTAATTTAATTGTTCTATTAGGATCATATATGTTAATTGCTTCCACATTTAAGCCTAATTAACATTTGGCATCAGAGCATGTCTAATAGAAATTAAATTATCAAGTTAGGGTTTATGAGAATTTGGGTATTTTCTCAATTGAAGTTAATTAATTAATTGTGGGTATTTAATTTTGGATTGAAATTTATTTTAATTGTTGAAAATTGGCTACGGCAATTGTCGATGATTTAATGCCGATGGTGCAATTTTGGATTTAATTTAGAATGGTACTGCGCCTCTTTTGTATGAATTATACAAGTAAAAGAAAAATAATTTTGTTTGTTTTGTTGACATTCATGCTGTGTTTTGAGAAAATAATGGCCGAATATTAAAGTGGCATGTGTGTGGCTGGATGAACAGTAACGTGGATTGTTTAATGCATGTGCATGCATTCGGTAAATTGAA